>JARACY010004664.1:0-25736 GCA_029255725.1 Scrobipalpa atriplicella | reverse complement strand
ACCCCGATAATTTTTATACGATATCTTTATCCAATGTCCGAGTACCTACTATCACATATACTTTAATATGGTACCTACAAGTTGCTGAGATACGCTCTAGACGGGATTGAAACAATTCTTCAATTACAATTTAAACCATGTAGGTTGGCACCTACCTATTTATATTTAGTCTTCTAAATATAAAATTATTATAATTATTAGCTTTTTTTCTGAGTTCAAAATTGAAAATGAAAAGGACTCCAGCTGCGTTTACCGTAGAAAAACGCTACGACGTAGACGTCTACGAACTTTGTATAAACAATAGTTTATCTTAGAACTACTGGCAGTTTTCTAACAAAAGCAAAGCTTTATATCAACAGCGTCCTATATTTAGATACTCTGGGTTTGCCATTATCGTTGGGCGAGCTATAAAACCCGAAACGGGCAGCAGCAAATAGTACTTTCGATAAAAAAGGACACCTAAGCCAGATAAAGGCCTAAGTATCGATGCGTAGCCGGGCTGGTAGGTTCCGGAGTACCTGAATAACCTAGGAGTAAAGCTTAGAGGCAACAGTTTTCAATAAAGGTCTATCTATCTATAAGCCTATCTACCCACTTTTGAGTCGAACTTGCCAAGCGATCGGTTAGCCCACGGTTATCCAATTCATTTGGCAACTCTTTGATGGATTTTGTTCGAGTTAAGAAGTGGTACGAGAATTGGAGGAATTGGTTTTTGATTTGTCGATTATGATTTGTTTGCGTAGTTTGAGAATTGGTAAAATTTTCTACATGCTACTAAACTGTAACCAGTTTTTAACACTTAAATTATTAGGCTACGACCTGACTACGAAACATCAACAAAATCCCTTACCATGATACTAAAAAGATGAGAAACACGCTCACCTCAAAAGTGGGTAGATAGGCTTATAGATAGATAGACCTTTATTGAAAACTGTTGCCTCTAAGCTTTACTCCTAGGTTATTCAGGTACTCCGGAACCTACCAGCCCGGCTACGCATCGATACTTAGGCCTTTATCTGGCTTAGGTGTCCTTTTTTATCGAAAGTACTATTTGCTGCTGCCCGTTTCGGGTTTTATAGCTCGCCCAACGATAATGGCAAACCCAGAGTATCTAAATATAGGACGCTGTTGATATAAAGCTTTGCTTTTGTTAGAAAACTGCCAGTAGTTCTAAGATAAACTATTGTTTATACAAAGTTCGTAGACGTCTACGTCGTAGCGTTTTTCTACGGTAAACGCAGCTGGAGTCCTTTTCATTTTCAATTTTGAACTCAGAAAAAAAGCTAATAATTATAATAATTTTATATTTAGAAGACTAAATATAAATAGGTAGGTGCCAACCTACATGGTTTAAATTGTAATTGAAGAATTGTTTCAATCCCGTCTAGAGCGTATCTCAGCAACTTGTAGGTACCATATTAAAGTATATGTGATAGTAGGTACTCGGACATTGGATAAAGATATCGTATAAAAATTATCGGGGTTAAAAGTTAATTACTTGAACTAGAACTCTATATTTTTCTCACACACTTTAAACTGTAATGCAATGCAAATGCAACTCATATATGTAAACCTTTCGAAGCATTTATTATGGAATGTATATTTTTCACCCGAAGCCACCTTCATAAAGAAAATTATTAGTATTGACGTCATACAAAACCCTTGTCATAGCCTACTCTTTACGACTTTCTCAAATCCGGGATGAAACCCTTTTATTTATTTTCGATATGGAATAAAGATGGGTTTTTCTATATTGTATCAGTAAGTTAAATGTCCAAAAAATCAGATTCAAAGACGTCATTTTCAAAATATATTTGAATCAAATGTATACCTAAATGATAAAAGAAGTGTGACGTGGATAAGGGTAAAAATAAATTACACAAGGAATTTGAGTAGGAAATATTTTTCAATCCTCATTAGTCTCATTACAAAGTATTTACAAAAATAAATTGGCCAAGAGCGTGTCGGACACGCCCATATGTAGGGTTCCGTAGTCTTATATGTTTACTTAAAAGAACTTAATTGTCTTCAAAAATATGATTTCAATCTTATACGAAAGCTATAAGGATCATTTCACCTTGACAGATTATATAGGTAGTTTGTTGAAACGGTTTTTCCTAAATATTTAGCAATCTATAAACGCTACGCTTTTCGTTATAGTTTTTATTGCAATAACAACTTCCATATATTTTTTTTTCATATTTTTTGCATTTATAGTTTTGAAGATATGGCTGGAACAAATTTGTGTCAAATACTGCAACTTTGAAAGCAAATATCTCGAGACAGAAAAATTTCATAGACTACTTGTTTCAAAGAAACCTTAATTTAATTTTAGAAGACCTGTCTAATGATACCCCACTCAATATAGTATAAAAATATTTTTTTTTTTTGCCCTCCTTTGACTTGTATGGGAGGGGGTCAAAAAATAATACATTTAAATTGGTCTTTTACATTTCCTGATTTGCGTCATTATATTCTGTCTTCGTACTAGATTTCATGTTGATAGGTGAAAAACTGAGGTTTTCACAGGGGCGCGGCATACAGACGGACAGGCATGGCGAAATGATAAGGGGTCCTAGCAGACTACGGAACCCTAAATAAACGTATTTAAGTTCCGTCCTTCCCGCGGGCAAGGATCTGTAGCTGACAAGGAGGTACATCGTTTTGTCGCACGTAACAACATAATTTTGAGGAAAGTCCGTAAAACCGTAAAAAAGTTTAGTTTCGTTGAAAATACCTACTTAGATTTTAATATAATTAGAGTGCTGTTTTATTAATATAATTATGTATATGGCTCCAGACTTGGTTTGTCAGCCACTGTCCGAGAAAGTGCTCGGAAACTTTCCTTTCTTAATACAAGCCAACTATAATCACATATACATATATAATCAGCCTGTATTGTGCAAACTAAGGAAAATTCACTGCCGACTCGTGGTCACACCAGATAGTCACACCAGTGTGATCAACAGTTTTTTTTTCTAGATAGTCCCACCAGACAATTCAATGTCACACAATGTGGTAGCTATTCATAATTAGGTATCATAAATTTAAGAGATTTGCTCTTGTCGATGGAGTGATCGTCAACTTTCGCTGGATTCAGCCTTCTCCTTAAACTTTCCATACGACTTAACCTCATACCTAATTAAAATCAATGCGACCACCGCATCAGATCAGTGTGTTGTGTTGTTCAAAAATATAGCAGATATTACCCGATTTCAATTAGGTATGAGGTCAAGTCGTAAAGAAAGTTTTAGGAGAAGTTTAAGGGCAGTTTGTTTTTCGACTTTGTATCCGTGCTCGCTATCTTAAGGCTCATAAAGAGTGAATTATTATCAGCCATACTCCTTGTCACATCCCTAAACTTTATGCTTGTTCTTTCCATATCACATTTTACCCATGAAAATAAAATATTTTCCTGGCTAAATATGATAATAATTTTCCTTATGTTGCCTTTTCGTAAAAGTAGGACAAAATCAATTATATTTAATGAGAAAATAACAAGTTTGGCTTCTGCTTTTTCTTCACTGTGACATCAAACATTCTGCTGTTATTGTTAAAATTTGTTGTTACTGAAATGTCCAATAATACCTCTTTAAGAGAAACTCTGAGAAACCCGTGGAATAACAATATAAATACCTAAGGGAAGTGTTTGTTTTCACCCGACGTCCGGAGGAGTAAAGTAAGACAACCAATCGGTTCTTAAGAGTTTTGGTAAACAACTTGACATAGCCGCTTTCCAACGAATTTGCAATCACTGTTGTTTACTTCTGAAGAAACCTTTGGAAACAAAACAACCTGCTTACTGGGCTCAGATAGAGCTCTATAATAGGTTTTATAATGCTGCGGTTTTTTAGGCTACTTCACTAAAAAATCATTTTTTTAACCTGGTCTAAAAAGCTTCCTGAAAAAAAAATCCTGGTGATATGTGTTCAGTATCGTTGACTGAGCAACCCCTATCAGTTTGCGGGACGCTGTCCTTTACACCCGGTATACAGCCTGGTTTTAAATTAATTTTGTTAAAACCTTTCTTTTTTAAAATTAAATAATCACCTAAATTAATTATTTTATCTGATGCTTTAAAAAAAACATAGAACTTTTTAACTAAACTTTGTACCTATCAGGCAATAGGTCGTTGCTGGGTGTAATCTAAGTTCCTTTCTTCAAATTCTCATTGGCCCTGACTTTGATAAGAAATCATTAAAAGCTGGTTCGTAAAGTCTCAAAGAAACATCTAAACAAGACGCCTATTACGAGTATCAATTCCGATTTGCCTTGCGGCTCGTGATTTCCAATCAGAGTAGTTAAAGTTCCAGACTCCATAATGGGCCACCCTCGGGGCGCGAGCTGCAAGCAAACTGTGAACTGCGACGCACTTCTCGGCCTTTTATATAAAGATGTTAATTTGTTACATTTCATTTGTGGCTCCGTCACGCTCGTGACTGGGCACTTCCGAGGTACACATTAAAATAAAATGTGCATGTGCTGACGATGCATAGGTAGACAGTAGGTACTCAAAATATGGACTGCAATTTATAAAATACTTAATGCTAACGGCGATACGGAAGTAACCCAAAATCTTCATACACCTTCCTGAAACATAATAATTTACCTATCGAAATAGATAGTTTTTACCACGAATATTTTAAGATGAAAACCAGGAACGTTTTCCTCAGTGGTTTTAAAGAAAAAAGGCTGACGAATTGAGAGGCGAATAAAAAAATGCTTTTGTTTTAAAAGCGGATCCACCTTATCTCGGAGGAAACGAGTTTTGCCAAAGCTTTTTATGCATAATACTGTTTGTTAGAATTTCGTTACTTTTGTGGCTGCTGCGTGGAAACGTAGTAAAAATGTTTTATTCCTTTCTTTATATTACGAGTGTACTTTGTGGTTCTAACTTTAGCTATAAGACCCATGGCCCGTATTGATAAACAGCACTCGAGACAGACAGCGAGTTTGAGTTCGTATCAGGAATGTCATTCCAGTACAAAATGACCTGTCAAATCCGTACTTAATATTGCTGTTAATCTTGAGATCGCTTTATAAATACGAGCCATAATGGCTTAGGTTGACCGAGGCCAGACATCTAAAAAATAATAGGATGCTTGTGAGAATGTTTCTTAGAAATACATTTTATTATTATTTTTGATTCCCATGTTTGAATCAGTTTTGTTTGACAGGAAAAATTGGAATAGTAAGTTTTTTTGACGTCAAATACTTTTCTTTACATATTTGATTACCTTTTTTGTGAATTACAGTGTTATAATATTTTAAATACATAATTTAAAATACTAAAGTGAGTGAGTAGTTATATATTATTAACAGCAAAAGAATTTATTTGAATAGGTCTGACAAATTCTAGCTTTCTGCATAGTTTGGAAGCCATTCACAGCAGCCCGCGGGCCGCTGTAGACCATGATGGAAAGTTCTAGTTTCTTCCGATTACAGTCTTACTTATGAATGGAAAACTTTCCTTGCTCCTTTGATGCATTAATTGTACCAAGCTTTTAGCTGAAGACGGCAAATGAATAAGTAAAAACTATTACTAGAACGGAGTTTTGCTTCAGTCGCAAAGTAGGTACTCTTAGTTAGTGGAAAAAGATTTTCTTATAAAATAAGTGGAAATGAGTTTACATTAAGATTTATAAGTATGACTTCTTCGTGTGCCTAGCTTAATTTAAGTTTATTACTCAGAGATTTATGCATAGTATATTGTCAGTCATGCGCGAAATCATTAAAAATATCCTAATTTATTAATAAACTGAGTTGTAGTTTATTTATTACATTAGAATATGAAAACAGGATTAACTCTGGTGATAATAAACTAGGAAAAAAACAGGCATGTATTTTTCGTATTTCCTATCATCTAGGCGAAAATACCTATTTGTAAAGCAAAAAGATATTTCATATTATAGGTAAGTAGGTAAATTTTACATTACAATCTTCACATTGGATTGTAACAATATTCAATTTCTTGTTGTGAAAAAGAAATAAATATGACGTATCTTTACTTGTCTAGTCTAGACGATATCTTATTTCAAGAAACAAAATCATTCGATAGTTTGAAATTCCCGCTATTCTAGTTTATTGTAAGTCAAACAATACATAAAGATTTTGTCGTATATTTAAAAAATCACACAAATATAAAAATCTGGTTACAATCAAAATAAATCAATAAAAAAATGTCACATTGTTTTGGACCTTTTCTGGTGATTAAATTATTTCTCAGCGGGATGACAATAGATTCTAGAGTCAAAGTTTTAAAATAGCCTATCTGTATAATGACGACCAGATGGATTACCATACAAAGCCGTCTAAATTGTAAGACAATCTAGGAACATTGGAAATCGAATCTAAAAAAATCTCACAAGATAATAACATTAACTTAAATTTAACACAACTATTATGTCCCTCCTGGAAATTGAACCCTCTACCTTGGAATCAAGATTTAAGCCTTAAACTACCAGTCACATAGGCAATTGAATTATTAGACCAATCTAATTTCATACATTGCCCTCGATTCTGGCCGCCACATTCTTAACTAATTTTAAGATAGCGCTGTCACTATCTTTACTTTGACATAAGAACAGGATAGCAAATAAACACATGTGTTTGACGTTCCTAATTTTACATAAACTGCTTTAAATAAGAACCGAACATAGAGCATGTTCCTTATTTTACGTTAAATAAGCAATCTAATGTCAAATTGAAGCAATTTCATGTCAGATTAGGAATGTCAAACTCATGTGTTTATTTGCTATCCTGTTCTTATGTCAAAGTAAAGAAAGTGACAGCGCTACTAAGAATTAGAATTAGTAACTGGACTGCGTGAATCGAGGCCATTGTGTAATTAAAGACAAACAAGTGACGGTCATCCTCGCCTAGTCCGTTTAGTGTAGGAAAGGAGTACGATGTTATCTTCCCATTATCTCCAGAGGGTACCCAAACAAAGCCTTGTAAATGTTTGTAATAATTTACTAAAATTTACTCAACAAACACTAATGAAAAGTTTAAAACTAAACACCGAAATAATTTAAACTCATAATAGGCTATTAGTCTCTCTGTCTTTATGATTATATAGGCACTTGAGTAGAGAAACATGAAAAAATACTGCCAGATTATTTTTTTCGAGAGACAGAGAGACTAATAGCCTATTATGAGTTTAAATTATTTCGGTGTTTAGTTTTAAACTTTTCATTAGTGTTTGTTGAGTAAATTTTAGTAAATTATTACAGGCGGGTCACATCGTGACTATTAATCTGGCGACAGATGTATCTACTCCATTACTGTCACTCGTACATCAACTCGAGTGCCTTTAGACAGAGACTTAGTAAGAATCTACATACATACTTGAACAATACCAACACTACAATTTCCATCATGAATACGCAGCTGATGTGCCTCCAAGCCCCGTACGTCTGGTGTGGCGGTCACGTCGTGGCTATTAATCTGGCGACAGATGCAGCTACTCCATTACAGCCGGTTGTACCTACATGAACTCGAGAGCCTACAGTGCCGAGGTAAGAAACTTTACGTGAAAATACTTAGATACGCTGATTTATTTTATTCCCAGCGTCGTGATTAAGAACTAGGTTATTCACTAATTTTTTTTCTAGTGTGGGTTGTTGGTGTTGGATTGATTTACGATTTAAAACTGCTACTCTACTATTTTTACGAAAACGTTAAATTAGCTATTGCTTTCTTCTTGTTGTATTTGTTTTAATTAAGTAAGAAAATATTAAAATGTAAACATTGCCGCGGCAATTATTTTTTCGGTAATTTTAAAATATCACTGCATACAACTCTGGCCTGGAATTGTGTATATCCGACTCGCACTTGACCGGTTTTTTCTCTCGAAAGGATCTGAATTTCTTATGAGTATGAACACAATTTTATTTACTTGTAATACCAGTAACGGAGGCTACGCCGTATATCGAGATATTTTGTGGCTATATTAATTCATTATTTTATTTAACTAATAATTCAATAACAGAATTGATCAATAAATTGATCAATTCTGTTATTGAATTATTAGGTAAATAAAATAATGAATTAATATAGCCACAAAATATCTCGATATACGGCGTAGCCTCCGTTACTGGTATTACAATAAATAAAATTGTGTTCATACTCATAAGAAATTCAATCCTTTCGAGAGAAAAAACCGGTCAAGTGCGAGTCGGACTCGCTCACCGAGGCTTCTTTAAAGCGTATATTATAGAACTCCCTTGAAAACCGAGACTTTTATCACTCAAAAATTTTGAACTGGACTAAAGGACAAACTTAAGTTTGCTGTTGTCCCCATACTAAATATAGAGAGACGACTACGAAATAAGTTTGTAATGACAAGAATCCTTTTTTTTGGTAATATTTTAACAAATTTACAGTTTTTGGATTTTTTCCTTTAGTTGTGCTATTAGACACTGCTTCCTTCTAAATTTCGTGATTGTAGGTCCACGGGAAGTACCCTGTAGGTTTTTGACTTGATACCTTCACGCGTTTCTGAAAAAAAGGGTGGTGACTGACAGACGGACGGACAAACAGACAGACAGACAGACAAACAGACGGACAACCGAGTGATTCTATAAGGGTTACTTTTTTCCTCTTGAAGTACGGAACCCTAACAACGAAATGGTAACAAATCTTTGTTTTCAAAACTCTGTATTTAGGTTACCTCTTGCTCTTGAATAAATACGAAATGTAAGATAATATAGTTAACTAGGACTTTTATGTTATCAGGACGCTGGGTACAATGTCTGTCTAAACATTTTGGAAGTTCTCTATAAAAGTATTTTTTAAATTTAAAAAGGTATTCTGAGAATAGATACCTACCTACATTTCAAAATTTGCTCGAGACACCTATATCAATTCGGCGACGAACGAACTCGGCTTGAATAAATCATTATTATACGCATAAAGTGGAAAATTAAATCGAAGGTAAATATCAAGCGAAATGAAGGAAGGGGCGACGAGAAAAATTGGGTCATAAAAAGGCAATCTTCAATACGGGGAAACGATGAAGCGGAGCTATTTTCAATTACTGATTTTTGTTCGATGTCAGCACATTGTTGGATGGAACTGTCATCTATAGATTTTCTTTATAAAATAATAATATTTTTGGACCATTCAACTGATTTTCGGTAACGGCGGCCAATATCATTGGGCGCTTTTCCACTAGACGGCACGGCACCGGCAACGGCGACGGCACGGTACCGTCGACGGTATCATGGATGACCTAATGTATGAAAATCAATGAATTTATATGACACGCTTTTTCACTTGCCGGTACGTCATCGGCACGGCATGTCATCGATTCCCATAGGTATTGTCACGTGATCGTTGCCGTGCCGGTGCCGTGCCGTCTAGTGGAAAAGCGCCCATTGAGATTAACCTCACGAGATTTGCATTTGTTGCCTGACTTTTTGCGCAACGTAAAAAAGCACAGCGCTATTCCTCAAACTTTCATTCTTATAGATGGGACGAAATGCCTGACGACGCGATGGGAGAAATATGACACAGGATCGACTATTTACAAGCCCTTCTGAAAGTATCAATCTTTTTGGTGCATTGTCCTAACCAAACAAGAAATAATATCTCAACTTCAGTATGAATAAAAAAACTCACATAAACTCCGGAGCAATTAAAACAGAAATTTATAAGTTGCTCTATCAACGATATATAATTTAAACGCTTTCCACCTCTCTAATTTATAAGAGTAAATGAGTTTCAATTCATGACAAACCTTTGAGCACTAAGTAATTCATTACAGAGCTCAGTGTCCCGATCCCGATACGACGCGGTGAAAGATTTTTCGGGGCCTTTCAACAATTCTAATGAGGATAGAAATGTCGAATTAGACCGAGCTGGTTTGAATGAAGAATGAGCCGATACCCCGGTACCCTGTCGGGTTCTTTAATGCAAAAGTTTGCGGGCTTTTATTCTGAGTTCGAAATTAAATTAGTAAAATTTTGTGAATTTCCTTTTTCTTTTGAGAATTTAAGATAATTATTACTGTAGATGATCAGAGACTTCACAAAATGTTAAAAAAGAAACAGTTTTTAAGTACAAGTACACTTCTTAGAACCTATAGACTGAGATGTGGTAAGACAAATATTTTGTTGAGAGGCTAACATACTTATTACTGCATATCAAAATTAGGTAGGTACTGTACAGTGTTTTGATATGTAAATGAAGAAAATCAAAAGCTATAAGTAGTTACAAAACTGGAAGTTAATTTATGAACATCATGCGTTAATTAGTTGCCAATTCGCCTTGTTAAAAAAAATAAATATATATTTTATATTTTTTTCTGAATCTTTACGTAATTTAAAAAAACTGATTTTATGGTTTTCGGTTTTAAATCAGCCATTATTTTTATATTAAAATTTAAGTAACTGCACACGAGTGACGTCACAACGTAACGTAAGATTTGGTTTCTTGTGTAGAATAAAAACTATTTGTACTATGTCTTTTAAAATAGCAGTGAAATTAATGCACCCTACCGTTGTTATTTATCGTTTAAATTACGTAAAGATTCAGAAAAAAATATAAAATAAATATGTTTTTTTTTTTGAACTAGGCGAATAGCCTGCTAAACGCGTGTCAGTAAGTAAACGTTATTCTCTTTGATTGTATGAGAAGAATAAGCTTTATGAAGTTGATGACACGTCAGCAGCTCAATATCGGAGAAAATGTGCGCTTTAATTCGAAATACATTTGCTGTGTGATCCTAACGTGGATCGCTCGACATCCGACATCGGGACACAGTGAAAGTATGCAGCAGTATACAACGTGTAACAGAAAGGGTATATGCATCGCAAAATGTGTGAATCTACCCATGAAACTGAACAACTTTCCCTAAGGAACAAAGGTCGAAATACGAAAAAAAAATTTTGACTGCTCATACTAAATACGCTATCAGCATTTTGTATGAAAGGTCACAATTTTTTTTTCGTTTTTCTACCTATGTTCCTTAGGGAAAGTTGTTCAGTTTCATGGGTAGATTCACACATTTCTCGATGCATATACCCTTTCTGTTACACGTTGTATATAAACGACCCAAGAAGTGACATATACCACCTCACCATCTTGGTTTATACAGACATACATTTTCGATGCAGTGTGGAATTTTAGGTAATGGCACGACTGATGACATGTGGCACGACTGAAGTCTGGCTGACCGATCGAATATAGCGGTAGTTGTAGGCGGCTCTACGAAGGTCCGGCTGAGTTCAGAAAACAGACCGTAAAACAAATAAATATAATACTGATACTGCTTTTATTTCATACGATGCCTTAAAAAACATTCGCTCTTTTTCCTTTACTGTGATACAGTTGCCGTGTGATTCGGCATCCGAAGCCGGACGCTGATCGGGCGATATCCTTATCGTACGGAGCACGATCTGACAACGCGCTGCTTTTATTTCTTCGCGACCCGGGTCGAATCAGATTGAAAATCTGCTACAAATGCAAGTTAGCGTTAGCAAAGGCAAAATGTTTTTAAATTTCATGGATTTTCCATATTATAGATAGGATAGGTTGGATAGTAAAGTTACTTCTACTTTGACATTAGGTACTGGTTTGTGGCCAGGTTGCTAAATATCATTTTGTCCAGAGCGGCTGACTACTTATTAGTTATATACAATTTTGGGTAGCATAGCTCTGATGATGCTCTATGAATGCCTGTGATGACTATCATGACGTTGCAACTATTATTCCGCGGCACAGCACAATTTACTTTTCGAATATGATTGATATAACTCTGTTGAAGTTAGGCGAGATTTTTATTAGCCTTATTAAACGTGCGTGCTCGGCCTTATAAAGCGCATTCTTAGTAGGTAATTTACTTAGAAAAAATACAGAAAGACTTTAAACTGAACTGCACCTCAAGGCCAAGCCACGCTTACTCAGCTTAATCCTCTTAACTGGCCCCGACTTAATTCGATCCGGCTAGCTTCTCAAGAAATAGACTGAACTGAACAAGAAGCAAGATGTGTTCAGGATAAAATGGAATTTTCTTTATCCAAGTTTCTATTAACTTTCTTATACAAATTTATCAGTATTTTAGCAGAAAATAAAATTCTAGTGGCCTTTATAGTGAACTTTAGTTGAACTTTTTGGTCTGACTTGTGTTTTGATCAGCCTTGACTAAGAGCTTACAAAAAATATCCTGTGAATCTTTTTTAGAAATTCATCTTTTACCTACCACAAGGGTAGCCCTTCTTATCCATATTTATGGGCAGGGTGCGTCAGGACCACCGATGTGTCTATTTATTTAACAAGAATTAGTGTCTAAAAAGGTATTTCTTATTTATTTATGACTATAAGTAGTAATAGTAAAGTTTAAAGAATAATTTTACACAAGAGTACTAAAAATCAAGGACCTCTTCTCTGTGTTATTTTATCTCTCCTGGAGTTACCCTATACACACAGTAGAAATCAACTTAGGTACTTGTCTATATCCGTCTTCAATAAGTACCTAGTTGATTATAAAAAATGCAATACCTACGTTTCCAATTCTCTCCTGACTTAGCCGTAATTTGTAAGTTTCTCCCGATACAACCTCCACTCACATGGCTACCGACTACAGGTAACTTCTGGCCAAGAATCTTTTAACAAGTTCCGTCTTACTTACTAGAATGGAAACTTTTAATCGAAGGAAGTCAGGGCTGGCAAGGTTCCGGGTTGACAAGACGTAGCCAAGATTATAGGTAATAAAGTTTCGAAAATATCAGAAAAAAATACTATATATTATTTTGGTTACATTATTGTGGCTATATTATTATTATACTGGCTAGAGCTGGCCCCATGTAATGAGTGCTAAACTACTTCAAATAATTCAGCTAAACCTAAGCTGATTCCTGACTGAAATTAACAAGTCTCTGACTATTACACAATTTCCACAAAAAAAATAGCAGCCCTACTCACAAGTCATCCAGAAACAAATTTGCCAAGGCGAGTATACCTATCGCTTAGCTAAAGTGGACTGAATATTTAATTACTATAAGTACGTACTTTCCGGTGGTTTGTGAATAAAACTTTGTCGTTCGTTTCGTCTAAAAGCTTACTGGATTTGCAGCGTTTTATCCCAACTTACACGTGTAACAAAAACGAATATTAATTTGGTATTTGTGTTCAGGAAATTTCATGTCCGTAAAAAGTATAAGTAAGAGATTTTCAAAGGATTGATTACTTATGTTTATGTGGAATTGTTGGTATTTCTGAACTGAAGATGAAGAAACGAGAAACGAGCCTTTTCTAAGAGACCGGCAGCACTTTTGTGACCGCCCGGGTGTTGCATGATGAAAAGTTGCAGTTGTCCATGAGCGGCGGTGATTACTAATCATCACATCAGCAGGGCTATGATGCACACTGTAGACTTCGATTTGTCTACACTTGTTGTAAACTTCACTATGATTAATGCCTGTCCTTTTCCGTTGTGAAGTGCGCAACGAAAGATATAATGTGTAGACAAAACGAAGTCTACAGTGCGCATCATAGTCCCCCTGATGACCCGTCTACTCGTCTGCCACAAAAAAAAAACTGCCTAAGTAAAATGTAATGGTGATTTTACGCATCTTTTTTAGTAGTCATCAATCATCATAAATAAAGTCACCCTAAACAAGAATTCTACGGGCTAGTTATATTTTACTTAGTTTATATTTTACTTTTTATTCTACGGCAGCTAGTTATATTTTAGAATTCATCGAGTAGGTAATATAAACATTAATTTATCAGTATAATTATAGCAAAAGCCATCAATTTCGAGATTGCTATGTTCGACAGCATAATAACAGTTGATTTTACTGAAATAAAAGCTTTGTGGCCGTCGGATGACAATAAACCGATAAATGTAACAACAGCTAGGTATTGACTGTTGCTGTCGAATAATCTGTCCGTAGATGGAAGAAGGGTGATTTTTAATAGTGACCGGTACTCAAGACAGTTTTCGTACAATGTAAAAAACACTCAAAAATCTCTCACACATCTTGACGACGTGCTAGACCCAGCGACAGCGGAGTAGTTTAAATAACATCTCATTTCGAAAGAACGATGACAACTGCGATTTCAGGTTAGTCCTGCATTGACAGTACGATGACACTGGTTCCAGCTTAGGAGTAATGTTCGATAAATTGAAGCGAGGATGCTCCCGTGTCGGACATTTACCGAACACCAGACAGACATAATATGCGTTGTATCTCTCTTGTGCTTGCTTGTGCTATTATACCTCCATAAAAAAAAGACAAATATAGAATGGAATTGGATGAATGACATTCCCGTATAGTTTGCAAAATCTACATGAGAATGAAAATACCTGTTCAATAATTTTATTACTCTCGTTTTTTATATTCATAACGAACTAAGTACCTATTTCATGTAGCAGGAGTATGCGAATAAAAATCTAAAAGTTATTTTTCGGTAACAAACGAAATACTAAATTTAAAGTCCAAAAAGAGCTTACGCATAAAAAAATGTTTAAAAACCAAATTTTTTTGGATAACGTTTTGTTTATTTTGCTCCCAATCGGTGATTTGGACTGGTTGCTAAACATTACTTTTATTTTATAGCCCATAATATATGTACGCTAATCTGTGCTTCTATCTCGTTTTCCCACAAATGCCATCGTTTAAATTGTACACACACATAAAGACCATTATAATAATGTTTATAGAAATTCAACATAATCTGCTAACTGACTATTTCTACGCTCCGTAGTTTCAATAGTTTACGTGGAAATGATGTATTTTTCTGCAGTAAAAAGAAGCTTTTTTTTGTTCCTGGTTAACGTTGAGTTTTAATGATGAAGAAATTTAAAGAAAAAAGTAAATATTAGTGCTTCAAAAGCTATATGAAAGAAGTTTTTCTCTTGAAAGATGATATCTAAGTATTTTTGTTGACAAAATGAAAATGTAGGACTCAAAGCGTATAAAATCTACTAAATACTTGGAAAAACAGAAATATAATTGTGGTAACTAAAACATAAAACTGTTGATTTAATCTAGGCCACGGCCCGGGGCAATTCCATTATGTAAAATACGTATGAAATGTACGCCGGCATAATATGACGCGTTGTACGAAACACGAAACCGCACAGCCCTAATTGATGAGCAAATTTACATGCTAATAAAATCCATCCCAGTCTAGCAGATTGCAACGAAAAACCGATAATGCAAAGCTGGTAGTCCGATGTATGGGTTGTTAGAGTGATGAGTGTCCATGGATGTCAGAGGTACCATCGCCTAAAAACGGAGAGTCAAATATGGGGGAATCGTCTGACAGGTAGAACGCTGATGATGATGGTTTGCTGAGTTCCCTGTGAATTTAATATCGAGGTATGATGATTAGTGTGCTCATATCTGATTGAAATTTTAGTGACTAAAATGTGTGTGCTTAGTTTATCCCATGATAGCCTAGAAATTAGCTCCAGTTAACAGTCTTCACAATGTTTCCAAATGTTCAGAATAACTGCGAAACTACGAATTTTCAGGGCCCCTACCTCCACTGAAACCCACCGTGATGCGATTATGCAAATACCTTGCATTGCCTACTCCTGTTTGTAGTTAACGCAATTAATACTCTGATATAAAGCTACTAATCTCCATTCGCTAATTTGTGGCGGCGGAATGAATCTGAACCCAATTTGGTGAACGGGTTTAGCAGCCAAACCGTACAGTGACCACATCTATGCCAATTAGCAGGCGTTTCACTATTGTTTTTGAAGTACCTATTAAGCCATACATAGTACGTAAGAAACAGTAAAACATCTTCATTCAAGCAACCGGAAATTGATTGTGACCAGTTTTAGAAACCTGTACAAGTATGATGGTGCCAACCCAAATATATTGCACGTTATCTTCTAAGAGTAGGTACCTATATTAACTTTCAGATAATCACACGTTCGAGTTAAGTGAGTTTATGAATAAATAAAACCCGCTTAGCCATAAATTCGCTTCTGTTGTATAATAAGGCTATAAAAAGTTTTGCTGCGGATGCGTTGAGCAGAACCTTCCCGAAAGTTCTGCCATAAATATGGTGGTGCATTGAGACTCCCAGCGGAGCCTATGAGAGAAGTTTTCATGAGCCTTCCACAATGTATCTATTTCATAAATTTAGCCGCAGGAAAGGATGTTCTCTGGTAAGGACATAAGCATTCCCTAGTGAGGTTTTACTCACTCGTTTTTCTTGGCCACCCAGTATTATTATCACACAGATATTTAGAGACTACAAATTCGATTTCTAAGTGATCAATCGCTGTATTGACATTGAAAGGAGAGTAATAGAAAGATGCAAACCCCTTTTTTGTGGTGGTATAAAAAGAACAATTCAAGCTCAGACGAAAGTTATCTTTAGGTAATATTTTGCTTAGTTGAGCAAAAGCACAAGCACCTATCAAAAACAAGGGCAGGGAAGTTTGCTCATAAATCGAGTTGGTTCGCCAAACACTTCAGTAACACAGTCCAACTTTTAAACAAGCTTGCTAAGTATTTTTTATGAGCCCTTTATACTTAATGTTTTATTACAGGCTAAAGGGCTTAAGTGAAATTGGGACACCTTTAGGAGAAAACGCACCTAAAGTGCGGCAAATATTTGTAGTGAACTTATTACCATTGTGGTGCTTCATAATATCGTCATCCTCCGCGCGTTAAATAGTCAGCATAGACTGCAGAACCTTTTCACATCCTTTTTGAGGAACCTCGTTATGTGCCTTGGGAAAACCTAGGAAACAATCGTCTCTGCTCTAAATAATTATTTACATTTTAACATACAAAAAAATCACGCCTTTATTCCTAAAGAACGACCTAAACAAAGACAATTCCGACACGTCTGCCAAGTTTTGGGGGTAGGTATTGCGTGACAGGTTGTCGGACCATCGCCAAAAAATTATAATAATTAATACTGTTGTTTTATTTTAACAAATTAATGTATAAAACCCACTTACTATGCAATATTTGCTTGGCCATTATGTGCCGATGTGATTCCAAACCATGAACCAAGTATAAAGTGTACTGAATGAAATAGGTCCACCGTTTATTGTGCGTTTACACATTTGTTTGCGCTGATTGTTCAAATATTTGCAGTCACAGATACACCGGTAAATGGTATTGGTTTTAGACCCGTTTCCTCTTTTTGGTAAAATCAGAATAGGGTCAACTCACAACGGGAAATCGGGACGCTCAGTACAGAGCCGCGCGGTGAAGTCTGTCACTTCGTGGCATGACGGCGAGATGCATCTTCAAGCAGCTTCGTGTCGCGTCGTCGTCGCAACGCATCGCTTCCCAGCGTGAACTGACCCTTATAAATAAAATATCTAAAAGATAGATAGTGTGATACATGCATTATAAATATTTACTCTGACTCTAGATTTGTGATCGAGACATTCGAGACAGAATAGACGACTGTTGTTCATCTAATATACAGCACAACTTGTGTTTCTAACTGCGATGCAGTACCAAAAAGGTTAATTAAAATTAAACTAACAAATTATAATTCAAACTGAAATTTGACCTTAATACGTCCTTGTCGTAGACGTTCAATTTCGACAGTAATAATCCAATCAAATTTCCGATCCCGAACCAACCTAATATGGCTAGACAGCAAACTGTTTAGTTCAAATCGGAGACAGTTATAATGAGATTATACACAAGCATAATGATCATTAGATGGAACATATGAGCAGATACGCTAGCGGCATTGATTTCTGCTAATATATGTGTCATTCGTCTATTATCCACCGATAAGCCTATATCAATTTCAATACAGCTCCATTCCAATATGGCAAAGGATTTGGTTAAGCAATCGATTATCAATTTGAAACAAGGTTGTTATCGTATAGCTTAGTGGAAATTTGCTTTTCAGTCGGTGACTTTGCAATGTGGTGAAGTTGAATTATCCACTTTCTGCGCCAAGGACTTTAATTTTTATGATACAATTTCCAGTAACTTAGTTTTATATTAGATTGTTGAACCGTTCAAAGATTTCTGTTCACACCAAGAAGCGACGTAACGAGACGCGGCCCGAAGCTGTTTGAAGATGCATCTCGTTGGTTGTGCTGTTATGCTATCTTGAAAAGTGCGCGCTCAATCGCATCGCGTCTCTTTCCGATGTGTATTGACCCTAAATATAGATAAAAGCTACATAATACATATAATATAAACTCGATCTTAAAATTCTAAATTCAAATTCAAATATCTTTATTACTCACAAAAATCAAAACACATTAGATTACAATCACATTTACAACAATTTGAGAGTAAAAGGTAAGGGACTCAGTATTTGCTACCATGTTACTCTAGGCAACAGTGGTAGCACTGATTTTCAGCCCTTACCGTTTTCGTATAACTTTTGAAACTCAAAAAGTAGAGGACATTATATGATGATGGGCTTCTATGCTGGACTGGGAGTGATAGAAAAACGTTGAATGTGCCAGCTGCATCTCCTTCCGTGCATGTTGTAAAAATCAGCTAAAGGAATCGAGGGTTTCAGTGTATTGCAATTTAGGCGATGGGCTGACAACCCGTCACTATAGCAATATACATAATCATCATCTCTATTAGCCCTCGAAACTTGTCAGACGTGGCGGAACAACCTATGTTTAGGTCGTTTTTGCTCTGCCTACCCCATTAGAGATACAGGATTGTGATTTTATATTATGTATGTATGAAACTGCTCTACATTGCGTTACAAACACAATGCATTATTCTAAGGGAACAAATTGACGTGCTATCTATCCCATAAAATACTTTTGCTGACGATGCTGATGCTGAAACTTCCATTATCGGCTACAATACGTATAAACTACTGAACCAATGAGCCATTCAGAAATATAAATGACCGTTATACTCCAGTTCATTTGAAAATTCAGTGACGTCATCAAGAAAGCGATCAGCTCTTCCAACTTTATGAGGCTATTTTTCATCAATTGAATGCGTGACTGCACACCATTGTGTACCCCATCGAGGAAATAGGCTCTCGTTTCAAATAACTACCTCTTGGGTATAGATAAGTAGATGTTGCCACCAGTATAATACCTATCTTTTTCAAGCTAAAAACGGAAATCATTTCTTTGACTATGATTTTGCAGTCACTTTTCCGTCACTGCAAGGGATAGATAGGTATCGTAAATAAATTCTCTGCAGTTGTGTGTAGAAATGTTTGTGAAAGTAACAAAATGATGATCTGTGAATTTCATAATTTTTTATCATCTCAAAAAAATTCAAAATCTTTTTTCGAGTCAGCCCCATGAAAAATCTTAAGCATATTGGAAACATCAAGGTTGGCCACACTGATTATAGAAATTGCCATTGATGAAATTGCAGGATTATTCGTAACTGCCGCTTACATTTTGCCTTACTTGACATTTTGTTTTGATCAAGATCAAAGTCATCTTTTTTTTAGGGCAGGAAATGTTTTCTTGATGTGAAATTAAAAGAAGATAAACATATAGTAGGTAGTCCTCAGGATATTATGGTTGACATTATAAATGGTGTTTGATTGAACAGTAACTACCCTAGAGTAGGTAGGAAGATATTATGCATGGATTTATTAATATTCAATTTCAGGACGTTTTCCAGGTTTAGCAAACTGCGAAAATGGCGGCGTCACAAAAAGGGATATGATTTCTCAGATATCAAGACGCTTAACCTTTCAAACTCAAAGCTCCCTTTTCGAAAGTTTTTGATCTAATAGGGACTGGGATTGGGACCTATGATCAAATATTTTTCCTCTACCCTTAAAGCGATCTTGTTAGCCCTTTAAGAACAAGTTCTGAAGAAGTTAAGAAGTTGCGTGACCATAATAGAGTAGGTCAGAATTGATCAAGGTAGCAGAGTTGACGATAGAACAAGTGATTTCACGAAGCATAAATTGTGCACACTAACATATTATTTATTATAGTGGAACATATCTCTTAGTATTTTCCGCTAAAGAGCACAACATTTAAATTGAATCTATTTAATTTTCTAAATTGAAACTCCATGGTAGTGAGTGAGCAATCTAACAAAAGCGACGTACTTTTAGTGCCGGCGAGGTGTGAATTGCATTTAAACCATTTTTTGATGGTTAAAAACAATTATTACTTCATAATTTAAATTAAATTAAATTTTTACTTTATCATTTTTTTGTTCTTGAACTGAGCAATATTAATAAAATTTTAATGTGCTCTCAAAACAGAACATAGATTAGGACGTATGTGTGATTTCTTTTAGATTCTATCTTGCTTCAAAGTATGTTTTTGGAGCTGAACAAAAAAATGCCGTCCCCGTAAAAGTACCCACGCAGTTTTGTATTTATCCAGCAGCTTACATTTCAATACACAATGTGCAAAAAATTGCGTGCGTCGGGCCTACATCCTGATACTCGTGATCATCAACAAAGGCTTCACAAACGCAGTGTGTGATACAAAATGTACACAAAGAGCACAATTTCCGGGACATTTTTCTCCCGATTCAGCGACACGGAACACAAAAACGGGGAAACAGGGATCCGATTAATATTGTAAAGTCACGGCCATTGTTATAATCTGAAATTAACCGCTGTGGAAAATTAATATTGTAGAAAGAGAACCACCAGAAAAAAAAATGTTTTCGAGACGTGAGGCTTACAATTTTTGTTTCATGCAAAATATTATTGAAAACAGAAGACCTTGGTTTTATTCGTACTCGTAAGTATTTCCGTCGATTGTGTTAATCATTACTAATAATCATTTATGTTCCTCAAGGACAAGTCGTCCTTAAAAATGGCAAAAGAGAAAGAGTTTGATTTTTGTAAACTAATTTGAATTTCTAATTCAATAATTAGAATCCCAGTAGGTATCTAGTGCATAATTTCGAATATTTTGAATTTTAGCTTCTAGAGAAACATTTTGGCAGTTAAACCATTTTAAGTAAATCTGTACGAATTTTTTGAACAATAGATTTAAATCTAAATGCACACTCTTAAAATTAATCTGTGCAGTTTTTCTAACAATATTACTTAGTTTTTTCTATAAAGTGCGGTTAGATAAAATAATAAAATGCGTTGAGGCTTAAGAGAGACTAGCCACAATATAATTTATTATGTAGATTCTAGAGTTGCAGGCAAGGTATAATACCCAACAAAGCGTTGGTTGCTTATCCTGCTGTTGTGAAAATGAATAAATTAGGTACCTACTGAACTAGGATGGGTCACCAGTATAAATATAAAAAAACATGTTGTTGATTCTAAAAAGTAAGTAACAAAAATTACCCAATAATAATATATCATTTATGTCAGGCAATATTTACGTAAGTACGATTACGTTTAAATAACTTTCTAATACCGAAATTGCACGTGTTGCAAAATGCGTTTTATTTGCGGGTAATTTATTTCCAGTTAAGGGGATCCCCGCGGTGCCGCCAGCGCCCTCATCAGTAAAAAAATCATTACTCACTGAAAACACAATGAATCGAAAATCCGGTAAACCAGATTAAAGGATAGGTACTGAAGTTTGTTTTAAGCACTATAAATTCATGAATTCAGTGTTTACAGCAGTTACAGATACCAAAAGTGCTAAAAGAGGCCGTTTTTCGCAAATTTTCCTTGTGTTACTACCAGGAACTATGAATTGCAACTTTATGATGTTCTAAATTATCATTTCCTGATAAAAAAAACCTGGTGATATGTGTTCAGTATTGTTGACTGAGCAACCCCTATCAGTTTGCGGGACGCTGTCCCTTACACCCGGTATTTGGTATTAGTTACGAACACTACCTATACCTATACATTTCCCGCCGCGGCGCCTATGTGGTACCAGCCAGCCTTTCTTGCCATTCTTTGTCACTCATACCTCGCACAGAGCATCTCGTTAGATATTGATTAATTTTTCTTTATTCTTCTAGCATTATTACACAGCAACGATATTGGAGATTTTTATCTATTTTCATCTTAGGTACTAAATGGCGATGAATTTGTTATAAAACATTAAACAATGAAAACATTTGCGTAAAGTTATACCGACCTATCACAGTCAACAGCCACCCATTCGTTTTCTATTTAAAAATGCAAAGTTTGACTTGACACCTTTTAATGATCGATAGTCCCGACGAGAGATTCACTTTATTCTCATTCTTCTTTTAGCACCAAAAACATTTTTTATATTAAATTACCTACGTATACATTAGTAGTTTTATTTATAGTATGAATTTAGGTAGGTACCTAATTATAATCTAACACCTATACGTCCCTTCCCATATTCCAGCGTGTTGTGCTCGTAATATAAGTACTTAAAGAAATCGGTTAAAAAGATATGTGTCATGGACAAGATACAAATCTTTCTATGAAAAATAAATAATGGATCAGAACCAAAACTGAAAAAAATATCCAATAAATCTAATAAATATATTCCTACCTCAAGCAGTAAATGAGATTGAAATTATGTCACAAGGGAGGGAAGCGAAGCGCCTCTATCTGCGCTCAATAAATTATGGGACTTATAAAATGTCAGCTACCCGCCGAACACTAACGAGGTGAGCTTGCCAACCACCGATGTAATTTTATGAACCGTTATCTTAAAAATTGAATTCTTATTATTGTGAAGAAATTATATTTTCTTTGGATAGTTTGAAATTGTAATTTGGGTTTGTAAAAATATTTATTCGTTACGAGAATCCATTTTGACGTTAGTTATGATTTTATTGGATACTGCGCATTGTTTTTTTTTTCATGTAAGTATTTTTTTATTGCCACTAAAATACACTGCGTAGATCTTGGCGTAGATAAATAAGATTCTGGGTCCTAAAAACACAATTAATCTGCTGTCACTGGATGTCAATGGGAGGGTGGGATATTTCCATGAATAGCGAAAATATATTATATCCATTAGAAAAACTAAATTTATTCTTCGCTCCGTTTCGACCTCATAATACATTTTCACATTATTATTCTATTTAGTGCGTCGAGGTAAATATATTTCATAATATAAGTACAGTAAGATACTCACTGCCAGTAGTGTTTTGTTTGTATTCCAATAAAAAGTACTTCTATAGAAATAAATAGTAAATCATTCGTTAAAATTTACGAAGTAGAATTTCCAAATGGACGATTTATAAACGAATTTCGATTTATGGGAAAAGTTTTGGCGCAAACGAATTCGAAACTGGCCAACTATATCCGGAAACTCGGAAACTATCATCAAGCTCTTCTCCGGGAGATATTTGATATCTTCGATTTCTATATCCTTCAATGACGGAGAAGTTTTGGGATATCAATAAAATATTAGGCATCTGCCTCTATAGCCTGGTAGTATGAGCCGTAGGCTCTGGATTCGGAGGACGTGGTTTCGGTTCCTGTTCAGCAAGGATAATGTTAATCAAATAATCTGACTGACTAAAAGAGCAGCAAGTTAAGGTGACAATAGGAATAGGAATCAGGTCTGATTTCTGAAGATATCTTTAGAACTTTTTATAAACTAAAGACGGGCTCATCCTGGGCTCTTCACGAATCTTAAAATCAAAGGGAAAACCTAGATAAGTAGCTTAGACTAAACTCGACTTTGAATATCCAATACTTTCCATCTGTCTCTCCACAGTACTCAGCGCACTCCATTCATTACAGCAACAAATCCTAACAAAGACAATAACTCAGCTCAACAGACGCAGCGACTACAAATCTCTGAGGCAACAGTTAGGTACTGGTCGCAATCGCAACATGCCTGTGGAACATAAACTACCGACTACAGCCGACTACCGACTACCAGAGCCGACTACGAGCGGCTAAATCCGCTGGGGAGCGGCCAAATTGCAGCATCAAGCTAATATTTGATAAACAGCGTAGTTTGGCTCGTAAAATGCGCCGGTTTAGAAGATTATTTTGTAATCAAATTATTCGCGAAGGGAATGGATTTTTCGGATAGGTACAGTAAAAGGTAATTGAGTTCGAGCAACAGGAATTCGTACTTACTTGTATTATTCCAAGAACGACGCAAACCGTAATACAAAAATTAAATTAGGTACCTATGTTGGTTGATATTGCCATTTCTTTTAGGTACCTTTCGAATAAATTACAAATAACTAAAAAAATAGGCGGTAACGCATAGAAAATGCAAACCAATCTTCGAAAATCATTGAAATCCTATGAATCTAGATTAATCCGAAATTCCATCTAAGTTGGGCTTCACTCTGTTGGCAGTTAAAAATCAATCTGCATATTTTATGAAGCACTCAGCGGTTTGGGATTTTGAGTTCGAAAAAAAAAAGGTCAGTATAAAATATTCTATCTAAGGCTGGACTAGGATCAATAAAATCATAGAATTTACCAACTACTTTTAATTAAGTACCGTAGTAAAGTTTTGTTTACTTTAATTGACGGACTACCCATAGTGATCTGAATTGCCGTCCATTAATAATTATTGTGTTTTATGCAGATTTAGAATAATACATAGGTAACTGGCGATACACTCCTTCATCATTAAGAAGGATGCCTAGAAACTAAAGCATTTCATGAAATAAAATAAGTATCAGTTCAGGTATTTACGAACTGATACCTACAACATGGCCGTCTTCAAGAAACGAGCCGGGTGTTGCAGGTCTCTACATGTTGCGGTGATAACTTACCAGCTGGCCCGTTTGCTCGTCAGCCTTTTGCATTGTAGTCGATTCAAACTTTGAATTTTACTAGTAAGTTAGATTTTTAGTTTCAATATTTATTTGTTATGTCTCACTGGCAATACATTCCCCAAAGTAGACGGCATACCATCAATCAAGTTTAGTGAATGCTGGCTGCAGCCTGCAACGCATCCATCACTCCACAATGCGACAACAACTAATCAAACCTTCAATATTATTCACCAAGCACATACCTATATTCATATACATTAGCAATATCAAGTCCATATTAATCTTTATCGACCTTTGAGAAGCAATTCAGATAAAAATGTACTAGCTATTGTTGTCAGTCCATTTGTCTAAATACGTTCATCGAAGCGGCAGTATGCCCATGAAGAAATGAGACATTCTATGTTTTAGAAATTCTAAACTAGAATATCAATAAAAGAACTCGTACATCGCCAAAAAACACCAAACATCGGAAAAATCTAACACAGATTGGCGAGTTTAGACAGACTTTTTCTTGTTTGCTGCCTCGTAAAAAGTACGTGTATATTTCTGCAGTAAAATCTCCATTCCTTAAAAGAAATAAAAGTGTAAACGGTTTTTGTTAGCCCGCTCTATCTAGCTATTGCAGCCAGTGAACGGATCTAAGGCCGGCAGATAGGGCACGGTATGGTTCGGGTTGGTTTCTGCAGATTTATATTAGGAGTAGATGCTGCAACGTCTTTAAACTGTATAAAGACAGTGTGTGACCTTAAAATTTTTCTTTTGTCATATTTAATTTTTGTGCTATGAAATGTTGCCATTTTGTCAAGCTAACTATTTAAGGTAATTTCACAGCTCCCTATTTATGATACGTATTCATCGACTAACACGTAAAATTATTATTTTGTATCATTGCAGCAACAACCGATATAAAATCAAGCAGACTGACTTTAGCCGGACTAAAATCGCAGTTTTTTGTTGACACAAAGTAGTTAGACTCGCGGAATCTACTTCAATCTAGATTTGTGGTTTCTAACCTAAGCTGGGAGACGAGCTTCGCTTGCTTTGGCTTAAAGGGCTTCTCTTGTAGCTGGACTGAGGGTATGTATAGCAAGGACTTACATTTTTATTATAACTGAAATCTTTACACAATTTTAAACGTGACTGCCAAAAAGTATCGTACTAAAATATTCA
>JARACY010004663.1:0-25739 GCA_029255725.1 Scrobipalpa atriplicella | reverse complement strand
TTGAAATCCATTAGAGTTAGAGAATGTTGAATAAAATCTAATGTTAAAATGGGTTTGGTATAGTTCCGGGAAATTTACTTGATATAAAAAGGTCGTTTGCGCATCGAAAATTAAATCTTGAATTTGAACTTTTTAAGTGTTAATTTTAGATAGGCATAATTTAATCTTTTATATGTTTTAATTTTAGCTGTATTTAATATTGTTGATTGCTTGAATCTACAATGCCATCTGGCATAGTTTTTTACAATTACAAAATATTTGAAATTCTCTTTGATTAAGTCGTTAAAATAGTTACGTAATATTCTGTGTTTGGCAGCCCTAACTGAGCGAAATCAATTTCCAACGGTATTGTTCAAGTTCACATATGGAAGATTATTGAAGTTCCTTACGTTCAGTGAATCTACACCTAAGTTAGTACCTACCCTTTTAGGTAGCAACACACCTGCGTAACGTTCGGCGGCCAAAGGAACCTTCAGTCGTAACGTAAAAGACAGCAATTCCGCTGACCGAATAAGTGCGCTAAATTTTATGTAAATGTAGTGCCACATATACAACGTGTAACAGAAAGGGTATATGCATCGAAAAATGTGTGAATCTACCCATGAAACTGAACAACTTTCCCTAAGGAACATAGTCCGAAATACGAAAAAAAAAATTGACTTCCCATACTAAATACGCTATCAGCTGATGCATTTAGTACGAAGGTCACAATTTTTTTTTCGTTTTTCGACCTATGTTTCTTAGGGAAAGTTGTTCAGTTTCATGGGTAGATTCACACATTTCTCGATGCATATACCCTTTCTGTTACACCCTGTATATGGAGTGTTTCTGGTAACTATACAGGCTGTTAAGGGTATTGCGTACCCTCGAAAGGATGGAAGAAGGAGAGAGCATTGAAAGTGTGTTGAACGGAACTTTCGGCGCTGAACGTTACACAGTTGTGTTGCTGTTGCTGATAAAATACTTGGCTAAAATAGGTATCTAACTCAAATACTTTCTCTACTATAATACTTTCTTTCTTAAAGCTTAACTAAATAATGTCACACCCCGCGCCATAGCCCGTATGCCGTAACAGCTTACCCGGCTTAAACAAGGTTATTCTGAAGCTCGTGATGATGCAGGTAGGTGTGAAGTTAATTGTTTATGTTTGTATACCGGGTGTAAGGGACAGTGTCCTGAAAACTGAAAGGGGTTGCTCCTAGTGATCATCATAGAGTTTCGAGATAACATCTGTATTATGAAAAACCATGACAATCATGTAAATCATTAAATTCCACGCCAATTCCTTTTCCAAGTGGTCTATCTTCAATCGTTCTTTGAACGTGATAGTTCGAATGTTCGAACCTGCTACCTTCCGGTCGAGTGGTGCTTAAAGCGACCTCTGGCCTACATGGTCGGCAGTCATCGTGTTAGATTTTGAGATAACTCAGCTATTGCACAAAACGGAAAAACTATGTCTGTAGAACGTTTTTAGTTATTTAAACAACTCATTTTGTGTTGAGATTTAACCAAATTTTACCAAATATCAAAAGAATTGAGGGATCAAACTATCTTTTATATTATTTTATTAAAATTTTATTATGGGCAATGGTTACGTTTAGTTTTATGAGTGTTAACACCATTAAATTTTTGCACTTAATTTAAAATAGCCACATACTCGTAAAAGAAACCATAACCTTTTAATAAACAGCAAAATAGATAAAGTTTTTGATGGCTATGTGAAAGTGAGACCCCATTTTATACTCATAGTTCCATTATTGATTATAGTAGCATAGAGTACCTAATAAGGAACTGAGCCCACGACCTCTAATATAAGGAGCTCAAGACTCAGACGACTAGATCATAAAGGTAGTATAACTGCAGGGACTGTTTTCGGTAGAGATAAAGGTTAAATATAGGTTATGAAATAGCGGTAGCGGTTTGTTTAACCCCTTTAATTTCACCCGTCTCAAAACCCTTATTTCATTTAACCCATATTGTACTCCTTGACGTTTTGTGGTACCGCTTTATTTTTAAACGGTAAGGCTACCTCTATACTATTAACCCTAATTTGTAATTTCAATATCGTTTTGTCATACCATTATAACGGTATTGAATATAACGGTATCATTATAAAACCCTTATCATGTTTTGCGGTATCGTTTTCTCTACCGTTATTTAACCCTTATATTTCGATGATTTCGGTACCGAAATCCTGAACAACCGCCGCCGCGCCCCGCGCCGAGCCCCGCGCCGAGCCCCGCGCCGCGCCGCCGTCGCTCACCGGGCGCGACTAGTGCTATGCTGATTGATAGTCTTCTTCTGTCGTACGGGTTACGAGTCGATCGACCTGATGAACCATGGTGTCAGAGTTTTTTTTAGTTTTCTATAAGTCTCTGGTATTGTTTTGGTTTTGTATTGTTTGTTTGACCACTATCAAAGACAGCGATCGGGACCGACGGGTTAACGTGCCCTCCGAAGCACGGAATCCTTGAGCAATGATTCAGCCTCCATTTCGAGTTTGGCAGAGCTGGCTGGTGGGGGTGCTCCGGGGCAGAGCCCTACTGGAGCGGAGCCCTATGAGGGCGGAAGCCTATAATTGAATGACATCATTGCTTTTTTGGAACTGGGGGTGCTCCGAAGCGGAGCCCTATGGGAGCGGAGGCCTATAATTGAAAGACGATGTTTTTTGGAACTGGGGGTGCTCCGGGGCGGAGGCCTTTAGTTGTAAGACGATGTTTTTTGGAACTGGGGGTGCTCCGGGGCGGAGCCCTATAATTGAAACCAATTATTTTTTTTGGAACTGCGGGTGCTCCGGGGCGTAGGCCTATACAATATCGATTTGAATAAGAATCGATTTTTTAAATCGATGTCGATCGTAAATTAAATCGATTTTTGAAATCGATTAGGACTAAAATCGGTTCGAATAAAATCGATTTTCAAAATCGATTCAAAACAAAATCGATTTTCAAAATAGATTTAAATAAATATTCGAGTTAAAATCGATTCGAACTCAAAATCGACTAGAGAACTCGAGACAGATATCGGTGATTCACTTTGGGAATCGAACCAGCATTGAATTCAGAATTTTACTGTTTTATTATTCAGGTAATGTTTCGATCGAGTCTATCGTTCGTTAATGTTCAAGTTTTCACTTCTACCGGCACTCCCGGAGTGCAACCGGTATTTTTTTGTTTTTACTTTTATTTAACTATCTTAACATAACACTGTTATTTTTATTGCTGCTGTCGTGTAGTTTGGCGAGTTTGACGAGATTGGCGAGTATGCCGAGTTTGGAAAAATTGGCGAGTTTGGCAGATTTGGCGAGTTTGGCAAATGTGGCGAGTTTGGCGGGTTTGACGAGTTTGGCGAGATAGGCAGATTTGGCGAGTTTGGCAGATTTGGCGAGTTTGGCAGATTTGGCGAGTTTGGCAAGTTTGCTGAGATTGGCGAGTATGCCGACTTTGGCAAAATTGACGAGTTTGGCAGATTTGGCGAGTTCGGCAAATGTGGCGAGTTTGGGGGGTTTGACGAGTTTGGCGAGATCGGTAGATTTGACGAGTTTGGCAGATTTGGCGAGTTTGGGAGTCGGCGAGTATGCTGGGTTTGGCAAGTTTGGCGTTGGGCAGATTTGGCGAGTTTAGCAGATCTGGCGAGTTTGGCGGATTTTACTAGTTTGGCAGATTTGACGAGTTTGGCGGGTTTGGCAGATTTAGCGAGTTTGCTGAGATTAGCAAATTTTTGCTGAGTTTGGCGAGTTTGGCAAAATTGGGGTGCAGGGGAGTCAAGGGGATCGACGGAATCATAGGGGACCAACGGGGGTCTATGGGGGTCAAGGGGGGTAAATCTGCCAAACTCGCCAAACTCAGCAAACTCGCCAAATTTACTTGACTCGCCAAATCTGCCAAACTCGCCAAACCCACCAAATCTGCCAAACTAGCCAAACTCGCCAAATTTGCCGAACTCGCCACATCTACCAAATTCGCTAAATCTGCCAAATTCGCCAAACTCGCCAAACCCGTGAAACCGCCAAACTCACCAAATCTGCCAAACTCGCCTAACCTGCCAATCTCGCCAAATTTGCCGAACTCGCCCAATCAGCCAAACTCGCCAATTTTGCTAAACTCGCTCAATCCGCCAAACTCAACATACTCGCCAATCTCAGCAAACTCGCCAAACTCGCCAAATCTACCAAACTAACCAAACTCGCCAAATCTGCCGAACTCGCCAAACTTGCCAAACTCGCCGAATCTGCCAAACTCGCAAATGCCAATCTCGCCAAATCTGCCGAACTCGCCAATTTCGCCAAACCCGCCAAAGTTTCCAAATCTGCCAAACTCGCAAAACCCACCAAACTCGCTAAATCTGTCGAACTCGCCAAACTCGCCAAATTTGCTCAACTCGCCAAATCTGCCAAACTCGCCAAACCCGCAAAACTGGCCATATCTGCCGAACTCGCCAAATCTGCCAATTTTCTCAAAACTGAACAACTTTTTCCAAAACTAAACAACTTTTGGGTGATCAGCCAGTGTCACAGACTAGTCGGGCCACAGAATATATAATAGTACTAGGGTACAGAAGACGCACTCTAAAACAACATCGTAACAAAAATAAATCTTTCCGCTCGAGAATAAAGTCCAATTCCGTTCGCAAGCGCATAAATATTCAATACCTACTTTTATAATAACCTACCGATCGCGCATGCAAGCAAAAATGTGCCGAATAGCTACGCGCGAGAGTTATTATTTTTTTGAAAGTCTCAAACAGCTCGCTCACTCGCACGCTTTAGGGTTGCGACCTTGCGACTAGCGACTTTTTGTGACGTAACGGAAATTGTCTGGTAGGTGAAATAGGTATCATATCATAGGAATAATTTATGTATTCTACTTAGGTATAATCCAATCGATTTTGGGACTAGTTTTTAGTTTCCAAATGTTTGCGCAATACACAAGCGCAATCTCTATTCCTCAATCTCTTATTCTGATGAGACAGATTGACTGACACGACCAGAGAGAAATCAGGCGCAGGACCGACTATTTACATGCCTATACGACAGCATGGATCATCTTACTTTCGGGAAAATCAGGTGATCAGCCTGCAATGTCCTATCCAAACTAGAAAAAACTACATAAAGTCATTGTCCCCCGCCGGGAATCGAAACCAGGACCTCCGGGTCGAAAGCCTATGGCTCAGACCACGGAGGCCGTTTACTTATAGGTATACTTTAGTTGTTAAGTAAGTAGGTATAAGTATCTAACCTACTTATATTATTAAATTTATAGAAAGAGTCTAGGAAACTACCATACAGATTAATGCGGAATATACAGTACGAATCGAGCGACGCACGACAGCCTACTGAACTAAGGCCTTGGACGAAACAACCTCTAGCACGCACTGCGATTTTCTCGCGCGAATCAAATCGCGCGCGAGAAATACTCGCGCGATGGAATCTGGACCTGCACGCACAGCGGGTAAAATTTCCCGCTATTTTGATCAGTTTGTATCCAGTTCCCAGCTGAGACGCAGGTCAATAGTAGCTTGCGCTAAGCATAGGGTTGCCACTTGCAAAATGTAACCATCACACTTATGAAATGATGTGGTTGAATATGAAGTATTTGACAATATTTGACCGTTTCCGCTAGTGTTGCCGATCGATATTGCCCTATCGATTGTTTTCGTACTACTAGATAGTATCGACAGTTATGATAGTATCGACTGTTGTTTTTGAGCGATAGTATTGATAACCAACGATACTATCGTTCATTGAAAAAAAACAATTGATAGTATTATATGAACAAAAAAAAACAATCGATAGCATTGCTCTTCGATATTGAACAAACTATCGATAGTATCGTTGGTTATCAATACTATTGCTAGTTGTACTATCGATACTATCGATATGCCTATCGATTATGTGTATTATTTTAGTACAAACTATCGATTGTTTGGCTACACTAGTTTCAGCCTGTTTGACTTACCTTGATTGACAATACTGATGTTCTAATAGTAAATATTAAATATACCTAATTAATGAAACGTAAATTATATAAAATACTTTTGGCAACCCTACCTTCACACCGCGCATACGGAATTTTTCCCGCAGTGCGTGCAGCGCCATACAACTCCATAGTCCACAAAATTTTGGCGCGAAATAAATTCGCACCGCGGCGCGGGGGATTCCGCAGATTTGGTTGCGGAATAATTCTCGCGCGATTTTTTTCCGCGAGTGCGTGCACCTTCATACAACTCCATACATCACAGATTTTTGCGGAAAAAAATCGCGCGAAAAAAATCGCAGTGCGTGCTAGGCCTAAGCCCCACGCGTGGGGCGGTGCAAGTACTTGTAGCTGCATGCCTACCGGCCGGAGTGCGCCAGGCTGGTCGGGCGTGAGTCGGGCTATCAAAGAAAGTCGCGCTATCGGCGCCCTTTGACGTGCGACAAGGAAGCCTATTTCCCACCCTTTCACGCGTGCCGTGCGGAACGCCGCCGCGCCGCGGACGCTTACCTAGTATCTCTACCCAACCGAAATAATAACGGCTACCGTTATAATTTCGGTACCGATATAATATTCTGTATTTCGGTAGCACAAAGTTACGGTTGTTTCGGTACCGCATTGACGATCTCGATGAAAATTTGTATACCGAAAAAATAAGGATACCGCTATATGTTGATATCGTTTAAATTAAGTGATTTCTGTATCGAAATAGTAAGTGTACCGGAAAAATTATATCGCTAATAATGATATCGTTAAAAATTGGATACCCGAAAATAATGATATGACGTCATATCGTTTTATTGTGGTAACCCAATTTTGCGGTAATGCAGTCCCTGGTATAACTACGTACTGAAATTGCCCTCAGGCTTACTTCATCAATATTCAGTTATAATTATTCGCTGACGGCGAGCGATTGGTAAGTTCTTTTTTTGGGCTGTTACTTTTTATTTTTTAACAGGACTATTTGATTTTGTTGGTAGTTTTTTCTTAGGCGTTATTAAAACATGTTTTGATATGTTTTCCTTTTTCGTAGGCGTTGTTAAAACATGTTTTGAGAAGTTTTCCTTATTGTCCTGTAACTCTGTAGGAGGTGTTAACATTTCTATATCTCCACACAATATTTTAAGTAATTCACTTAACATGCTGAGGTTTTTTGTCTCATCTATTCTTATTGCAGTTGTAACTGAAAAAAGAATGGCACATCGTTATGCTTAAATACATACAACTTTATTAAAAACTTTATTATAATTATGGAACGTTATTGCCATTGTCAAGAATATTGTGGTTAACAGAGATATAGTAAGTTTTAATAATCGTTATTCTATCCCTTTATAAAATGTATTTTTTACCTGCTAGCTGTATTATATTATTTTTTGACTCTATCATTTTCTCATATATTTCAGAACTGCAGCATAGTTTTCTGAAAAAATTTAAAGACAGATGTAGAAAATAATCTGAATTTCTCAAAAATTTAATTGCAAAAAAAAAAAGAATGGAATAAATCTTTACCTTTCACACTTCTGTTTTTGAGACAAAAGTTCTGTTTCACAAGTCTCCAGCTCATGTTTAATCTGTTCTACATTTAAAATTAGCTCTGAAATAAAAAATTATAATTTACATCTTTCTCCTTATTTTTAAGTCTGATAATGGGGGCAATTCATATGCGCACAGAATCACTGAATCTTCTCTAAAATAGTGACCTTTCATTTTCTATCATGAGAGATTAGAAAGGGACGGCAAGAATTTTAGTCAAGATTAATTTGAGTTGCGTCCTCAAGGAATCGGTACCAATGAAAAAACAAAGGTGCACAACAAAACTTATTCACTGACTAATATTTGCAGTTATAATCTGCTGAACATTATCGGTTCAGTTATTAACTATATTTTACATAATTGTATTGAAATTATAGGAAATTGAAAATATGATTAGATGTTTTTTTACAGTAAACATCCCTAATGTAGAGAAATGAACAAGTGTTGATATTATATGAATAGTATAAAAATATAGGATTTACATTTTATGAAAAATACTGTGAAATTACTGTGAAATTATATTATAAGTAGTTAAAGGTTGTTTACGCTCTGCCTACCCCATTAGGGATAAAGGCGTGATTATATGTATAGAAGTTATTTGACTTACCTTTGAAGGTGTCCAAGTTGTTTCGTAAACTTGTCTCGAACGCAGCAGCTTTGGCATTGAATTGTGATATAGCAGATGCATTACTAGATTTTATGGAGTCATCAATAGACCCCATTATTGAAATATAATTAAAATAAAGCAATAAATGAAAATATTCAGATGTTTGTTTTGTTTGACTTGACAGCTGTAGTGCGTTCACGGGCGCACCTAGGGGAAACCGTTAGAGCGACTTTTAATCTGACAGCTCGCGTAAACCCCCGTTCATGCACGCACTTGCACCTGTCAGGATGAAATTTCCCCTGACAGGCGCTTCAAAACGGGGCTTTATCAACTGTCAAAGTGAAAAGTTCCCCTAACCTTGCGCTAACCGTGCGCCCGTGAACGTACCCCTGGAGTGCGTTCAGACGACCTAGTATAAATGTTATACCGTACGAGTTTCATACTTCCGGGACGCACTGAACGTGCACTTTAGCCGCTGTCAGATAAAATTTCACTTCCGGTGCGTCTCTGAACGGGCAGGATAAAAATTAACCTGGTCGAAATTTCATCTGACAGGCGCCTCTGAACGGGCAGTATAATTTTTAACCAGGTTAAATTTCGATCGATCGAGCGGCTCTGAACGTACCCCTGTAAGCGCAATCAAATCAATACTGCCAACAGTTGAAAAAAAAAAACGATTTCCGAAACTTTTCATACTAAAACCGATAATGAGTGTTTGAGGCCGTTTTTATTTGCGCTGCCGCCGCCATGGCATCGCCATCATCATCGTAATGGGGTGCCATCTTCATATTGAAGTTTGGAGGTCAGCATTCGGTAGCGTCGCTTTTTTTATAGAATAGAAATAGAAAAAGAGATCCAGTTCTAGATCTAGAGAAACCGTAATTTACCCATTAAAAAACGAACAAAATCCTGAACGTGACCTAAGTCTGTGTTGGCGGTTGGCGGCATTGGCTGTCAACGCTAGTGCCTATTCTCATAATCGACGAAACGAAATAAATTTTCTAGTACATTACGTTTTGTGTTAGAATATTCTAAGTAAATTTTCAAAAAAAGAACCAATGTACTATGAAAAATGTATCTAATAAATTAGGTTCATGTCGTACTGTGCTGTGATCCATATGGCTATGATGAGTCAAGAAAAGAAAAGCAAAGGATTTTTGTTTTAATTCCTGAATTTGTTCTTCATCTTCTGTGCATTTTGTTTGATTTAATTACCTACTGCATTGTTTGTAGGTAACTGAGATATAATTTAGTATCTACCGTTGCCGTAAGTACTATTTAATTCTATCTGGCTCCCTTTTGATACGAAATCTCGCAGAATGCAAGCGTAAAAAAGATGGATGCCTATCACCTCAACCTTTGCTATCACTCTGAAAAAATTTGCTCTGCAACTTGAACTTGTGCTACTTGTTCAAATTGTTCAAACAAAACGAAACATACACAAATTATCATTCGTGTTGTGTTTTGTAATTTTATTGTAGGAAAACCATGGAAGACGTCGATAGCGAGGATATAGTTGTGGTAATAGTTGGTGACGAAGATGAGGAGAATGGTAAATGTGATACAGCTCTACCACATCCTATACTCAATATAAAACAAGAGGTAGATGACATAACGAAGGAGAGAATTGATGACCCTGATGAGATGAATGTTGAAGAACTAATAGAAACTGCTGAGAAGTATGGAGAAGCAGTTGACCTTGGATATCTGAAGAAAGAAGCCATTGATGATGAACAATTTGTTGACAACATTGATGATGAAGATTACATTCAAGATTTTTCCGATGAAGATTCAGAAGACGGTGTTCCTAAAGTCAGGAAGAAACAAAGGTTCAATCCAACATTTTCTAATGGCAACGAGCGGCTGAGACATAAAATGCGCTCTCCAGAAGAGCAGGTATCTATGCATCACCTATTCATGCATACACAATGAACCAAATTAGAGTCTAATTGTGAAAACAGGAGCCCCATGCCCCATGAACTAATCACCTATTCATTCATTTAATTTATTTACCAAGTCTCCTCTCAATAATTATTTCGTTCGTAAACTCATTCGGAATTAACCTTTTCAGGTATCTTTTGTAAATGAGCTTCGCGAGCAGCATCCCGAGCTAAAGAAAGATAAGGAGCTTTTGATCGACATACTGGCGCGCATCATGCTTGATACCAAACGGCCAGATCCACCACAGGACTACTTTATCATGAATGATATAATGTTTGAGTAAGTATTTATATAAAACATAGCTGAATAACACAAAATGTGCAGTGAAAATTACTGTGAAATCCTATTTTGCTACTGTCATTTTTAATTTTAATAAATTAACTAAAATTTGACTGTTTGAGCCTATTTTCTGAGATTTGCACAACTGTAATGTAACACATTTAATAAAACCGATAAGGGTCTGAAGATAAATAAAAACACACCTTTTTAAAATAGTTTTATTAAAATAATTATTTTACTTTTTAGATGTGTAGAGTGTGGAGCAATAGCGGAAACAATGCCGGCAGCATCCAGACATTGGCAGGAGAAACATGGGCCCCGATATCTAGTTTGCTTTGCTTGTGGAGTAGACTTCAGGAGGTATGTTGTGTAATTTATTAGCAGTACTAATTTTCTTAGTAGTATTTATTGGATATTTCCATTTCCAATATTTCCAAAATAAGAGCAAATAGCAAAGAATATTTTTTTTTTTTTTTTTTTTTTTGTTAGCCTGGGATGTCCCACTGCAGGGCAAAGGCCTCCCCTTTCTCCTTCCACATTTTGCGATCTTCAGCCATGTTTACCCAGTCCTTGTCAAAGGCATCTAGGTCGTCACGTCACCGTAGAATATTTGTTAACACAAGAATATTTGTTAATAGAAATTGTTCAAAGTTTTTTTTTAACGCACTAAGATTCAGAAGAAGCCTACAAAACAGCCAATTTTTCTTTGTATGATTTTTCCAGTACAACAAACTTGTACAAGCACGAGAAGCGCTGCAATGCTCCCGATGCTGTTAACGTGTTGAAGGCTCGCGCGCGCACGTTAGGTCGTAAGGGACGCAGCAGACCTTTCCTGGTCACTACTAGTTCTATAAGGTTGGTTCATAAACACAGCAATAAAATATGTATTTTTTGAAAATAAAATAAATATGTTATCGCATTTAAAATTTTCAGTGGTGAACATTATAGGTAAAAACAACTATCAATAAGTATGTGGGTTTTCAGGCAAGTCAAAAAGCAGACAGCCAAGAAACGGTTCCCATGTTCGTACTGTTCAGCTGACTTCTCGAGCAAGCAATCCGCTCTATCTCACGAGTACAAGCACACCGGCGCGCGCCCCTATCGCTGTGCGCTCTGCCCCGCTGCATACACCTCGGCCTGCGGACTATCGGTTAGTAGCAACCTCTGAAATTTTGATTTCAGAGATCAAAAGTCGTCGATGTATCTTACAGGATAAGCCAAGCTAAAATAGTGATCGTAGTGAAATAGCAATAGGCCGACCATGTACAGCGCAGAACCGTTGGATTATAATAAGGCTTTTGATAGAGTAGATCATGACTTACTAATCAAAAAACAACACCATCTTCGCATTCATTAAAGCCTTCTTAAATGATGATGATGCATACTAACATTTTGATGTTAGTAGTTATTTTTTAGCCTAATAGATGGTCAAAGGTTTCGGTGTGCGGTATAAATCGAATTTCCGAATAGTTACATTAGGGTGTTCCACAAGGTTCGCACCTAGGACCAGTTCCTTTATTAGTCTTTATAAACGATTTCACTGATGTCATTGGATTCCAAGTATTTTCTAGCCTACCTTACCTAGTACCTTCCCACACGATAACTGATTGTATTAATTTTTCAGAGGCACAGTATAAAGCACACGGATATCCAGTATGTCTGCGACCACTGCAAGCGACCGTTCAAGTGCAAAAGCGCACTCATTGTGCACCTCGACACGCATAAACGTGAGTAAACACAAATATTATTAACTTTTCTCAAAGAATATGGGTCACAGTATGACACATATTTTTTACCCGACTGCGCACGCGACGCAAAGGAGGGTAATGTATTTATAACTTGTAAACTAATGAATATTTAGCAAAAATTCTTTCACATTTAATTATTTATGGTGACAATAATTCATTCTAGCCATGCATATTCCCTATTCCTTGGTATTCCCACAGCCTTGCGCAAGTACCCATGCTCGGAGTGCGGGAAGCGTTTTGCGCAGAAGATGGCGCTGCAGCTGCACGTGGATAGAGTGCACCGCTGCCTGCCGCCGCCCTGCGCCTGCCAGATCTGCCCCAAGCGGTGAGTGGCTAGCTATTTAAGTTACGTACGTTAAGTACGTTAAACCTGTTCATTTCAGACGTTAAACAAATTTAAGTCTTTGGAAGACAAACAAGTCTATATTGGGCGTCAAACAAGTTTATTTTGGACGTCACAAACAAGTCTATCAAGGCGTCAAACAAGTCTATTTTGGGCGTTACAAACAAGTCTATTCAAGGCGTCAAACAAGTCTATTTTGGGCGTTACAAACAAGTCTATTCAAGGCATCAAACAAGTATTTTTTGGGCGTTACATACAAGTCTATTCAAGGCGTCAAACAAGTCTATTTTGGGCGTTACAAACAAATCTAATCAAGGCGTCAAACAAGTCTATTTTGGGCGTTACAAACAAGTCTATTCAAGGCGTCAAACAAGTCTATTTTTGGCGTTACAAACAAGTCTATTCAAGGCGTCAAACAAGTCTATTTTTGGCGTTACAAACAAGTCTATTCAAGACGTCAAACAGGTCTATTTTGGACGTCAGACAAGACTATTCTATTTCGGGCGTCAGACAAGTCTGTATTAGGCGTCAAATAAATCCTTAATACGACGTCAGACAAGTATTTCAGGCGTCAAAAACTAGTCTATGTATTTACAGTTCTTATTTGAAATTTCGCCCTATTTTGAGATAGGCTCGTGCCCCTCTCCGGGGATGTATATGAGCTGATGATGACTTGAAATTTGCTGAACGATAGTATTATTTTGTCATCATCAGGTATCCGCGGATGTCGCTGCTCAAGACGCACATGCTCAAGGAGCACGGGATGACTTTAATCACAAGAAAGGTGAGCTTCCTGCTTGTAATAATGTTCATTCGCCTTTTCTTTTAAACACAATACTTGTAAGGAACAGCTTAACGCAAACTGATAGGGGTTGCTTAGTCAACGAAACTGAACAACTCAATAGGAATAAAAATAATTTTTGAATTTCCCATATAAAATTGGGTACTTGACTGGGTAGCTTAAAAAATTCAAAACGTTTATATTTAAAACTGATAGATCAAAATATTGTGGATTTCATTCATCATTTAAAAAATAAATGCACATTTAGATTTTAACAATCAAGTTACAAGTATATAAGTTATTGATTTGAGTAGTCAATATTTACTAAAATGTGACGTCATAACTCACTATTTTCATACAAAAAAGCGTTTTTGACATTTCATAAAAAGTTGCTGATTTGACTAGTTGGAAAGTAGCCAATTATCATCAGATATTTTGTATGCAAAGTTAAATATTTTTTGCGTTAAGCTGTCCCTTACACCTGTTATTTAGAGCGTTTGTGCACTCATACGTATTATGTTCGAACTTCGAACCCATATCCATCCATATTTGATACACGAAAAAATGGACGTAAATTCACGTATTGCGTTTTGTTTATTCATGACCATGATACCTTTTGGTTACACGTAAACATATAATTAATTTGTCGCACAGATGTTCTACAAATCCCTACCGATGCTCTCTCAAACACAACTGCAGCAGGCTAAAATTGTTCTAAAATCAGAGTTAGAAGACCCAGACACCGCAAGACAACGCGCCAAAAACAACGATACAGAGTACATACTACAGGAAGGCTCGGGGAATCTTACAGACGAGCTTATGCAGTATATCAGAAACATGAATAATGGTCAACTTGAAACAGATTCAAAGTACATAGTGATACAAAACGGTGAAGCGATATGTGTAGACGGAGCTAATATAGATTTCTACAAAAGTCAGCTCATAACAGAAGTTGAGGAAGAATTGGAGCAGCATTTGGAATACGAGGTACCTATAGTCGAAGATAGCAAAGCGGATGTGCTCAAGCAAATAGAGGCTTTGAGACGAAATGAAGAAGCTGGAGAAGCTGAATGCTGAAGCTGTATGATGATTCATTTCAGGATGGAGTGCTGTGCGAGACTAGTGGACTAGTGACCAGACGATGAAGTAACAAAGTTTTCTCCCATTTGCTAGGGAATAGCTTCATTATTTAAAAAAAAGAAACAGTACATTCACTCTTTTCGATCCTCAAGTTCGTAGTGGCCAGCAATTTCTCAAAACGACATTAATGACCATTAACGACCTCTGCATGAAGTCTTTAAAGTACACACTAGTATGGATTAGGTGTTTTTAAGTTTACAATATTATGCCGAATGCTCAAATAAAAAAAAATATAGAATGAACGAATGAATGGAATGTGCGCCTGTCAAAGGCGCCATTCTAATTTTGAATTTTACAATAATAAGGAAGAATTGCACATTTAATGTTTATTTTTAAGTATATTGTTATTGTTTCCTCGCAAATGAGAGAAAAGTACTGTACTAATCTCAGCCAAAATAGCAATGTATGGTCTCGTTTACATTAAATTTACTCGACCATACATTGCATTTCAAATTTCGTTCCATAGAGAAATTGGTTCAGTTTCATGGTTTAATCAAGCTCTTAAAATTTCTTTGGTGATCATGAAAATTCTAGGGCATGGACATTCTATGGACTTTGGATATGTAAGAAAGAATTGTCTTTGTGTTGATTCTAAGTTATTAATTTGTTTTAGATTTATAATATTACAGAAAGACCACCATGACGGATCTTTTTGTGTCTTGAGAATTTATGAACGTCGTCGTAAGTTTGAAATTGTGATAAAGTCAAAGTGGTCCTCTTGATTTGTGCTGATCTCAGAAATTATTATTATTTCTTTACCAGAGAGCAAAATGCTGTAAACGTTTTCTACAGTGTGTTTCAAATTGAATGAAACATGTAAAACTATCCTAATTTGTATATTTATATGTGTTACGCACAATCCCCGAAATCGCCCATTGGCCGGAATAAAGGCACACTTCGCGGATTGGAAAATTAAAAACGCACAATCCCCGAAATGTCCTTTCATTTCGGCCATTGAGCGTTTTACAAAAACCATTTCGCGGACTGCTAAACTCGAATCATTGAAATATCGGGTTAGGTAGGCTATGTACTAATTTGTATATTGAATGAAACATGTAAAACTATCCTAATTTGTATATTTATACTAAATTTTGGACGATATGGTCGTATGACTTATAATGAACTTTTAATTGCCTGACGTTATGTGATGCGCCAAAAATAAATATTTAAATTATTTGAAAATTTATACTGTTAACAAATGTAAATATGTATGTAATGTACGTTATTATGAGTGGAACTTCAGGGGGGGGGGGGGGGGGGCACGGGGGGACGTACATACTGAGAAGCATTTTACATACTTGTGCCCCCTCCCCAGAAACAAGTCCTGCATCCGCCATTTATCGGTGACTACCCCCCGTAGCATACACCAGCGATAGCCATCTTTTATCACATCTATATGTCAGATTGTATGGAAATTTTACAGATAGATGTGATATATTCGCTATTGGTTATCTATCGGAGTCTGGTCAAATTAACTATCGGCATACTTATTTATTTTTATTACTTTTTCTCTAAAACTCATCCTCAGATTGTTAAGTAGCCATTTTGAATTTTTCAGTCGTGAATTTATTTCTACAACAGAAATGCCAAATATTCTTTATTTTAACGATTAATGTACATAGGTGAAGTAATTAAGTCATATTTAATTTACAAATGAGAAAACGGATGAAATAAAAGACATTATTTTCAATACGAAATGTGTTTTATTACGCACTTATTATTTCAACCAAATGTTTATGAAATACTCGTCTATAGCATAATACACGATCGTTAGGAGACACCACAAATTTTATAATGCTTTACATACTAAGAAAATACAAAAATATTAAGCGGATTTCGGTAAACACCTCTACCAGATACGTTATAATTTAAGAGTCTGTAAATATCAACGGCCAATACTTCAAGGAGTACTAGATTATAACCGAAGTGTTTCTATTATCACAGATTGCCAATAGTAGCGCACGCTACATATACATTACTCTCAATTTTCTTAGCCTACTTTCTCCACGAGCTAAAATATTTCACCCCAAAAGATTTAACATATAGCTAAAGGCGGCCGAAATTACAAAATAATGTTTTAAAGTATAGTTTAAGCCCGCCCAGTAAATTTCCATTGAATTTACAGATTGACTCCTTAAAATATCAGACCCTAATATGCATAGACCCTACTTTATATGCGAAAACATACAATAATGCACCATCTCTTATCTCATTCGGTCGGTAACACTGGAGTGTGATATACCCAAAACATGTAATAGGTATTAAGGAACTTTACTTATTTTAACGGAATATTAAAATAAAACTCATCTCACTCGGGTATGTATGACCCCAAAAGATAAAACTCGGGTATGTATGACCCCAAAAGATAAAATTCGGGTATGAATGGCACCAATTCGACGCAAACACGATTTAACTTAAATAATACCATTTTTGTAATTTTCTGCCATAAGAGAACAGAAAAGACAGCACTATTATACAAACGAACTAAGTATAATCCTGTCAAATTAAATTTATGGATAATAAGTCGTGGTGTGTGCGGGAGGGTATCGACCAAAATTCTTGATATTTCTAAACGAATTGTTGACTGAATTGAATTTAGTTCGTCTATTGTGCCGTCCCTTTCTGTTCAAACACGACATAAAGTGACATGAATGGTTTTATTTAAGTTAAGCGTGTTTGTTTTCGAATCTGCCTCAATGTTTTACTTAGTTATAAAATGTATCCAAAAAAGCATTTTATTTTTTGAATGCAGTCTTGGTTGGAGCTTCATGTCTTCAAAACTGATATTAAAGGTGATACGTAACGCTCGAGTTCTACCTATTACACATTCCAAGCATATTTTAACAATAGTATTATGATGGGGTGCACGTTTACAGCTAGGAAAAAGCGTTTTTTTTTTTGTCTCTATTCTCCACAACACTAATCAACATTCAAAACTAACATCAACCTTCTCCCTTGCGAATACTGATCATTTTATCTTAACAGTGGTCCAAAAATATCTAATAGCGTCCCTAATCGATCAAGTAGAAAAATACTCTGACAAGAATCTAGCTTGAATTTTTAAATTTCACACATATTTTTATTTTATTTATTCCCGAATTGTTAGTCATAGTCATCTCGCACGGTCCTCAACTGGCACGATCGTGCGAGTTGGTAACTTTTCTGATGTACTTATGTACTGTAAAGTCAGGTGCAATAAGCATTTTGTAAAATTAAATGGACTTGAAGAAAAAAAAAGATAGCGCTATATTAAGACATGAAAGAATTAGCGCCAGTTATTAACTCAAATGGTAGTATTGCTCTCAAAACGTATTAAATCTGAATGTATTTCGTATAATCGTGCGGGTAAGGATATAATAAAAGTCACAAACTCGCACGATCGTGCGGTTTTATTAATCGTGCGAGATGACGAAAACCTCTTTCCGTGGTTCGAATGGCGTCGTCAAAGATGAGTAAAACCATAGGTCTAAGGAGTGTTATTCTATGCTATAGTGAAAATCTCAAAGTATCGATTTATTTTTGCATAATGTTCATCATGAAAATATAATAGGTAAAATACCTACTGTATATCTGACCCTTATCATTCCTATGATCATATACAACGTGTAACAGAAAGGGTATACCTATGCACCTGATAGGATGTGAACCTGCCCATGAAACTGAACAACTTTCCCTAAGGAACTTAGGTCGAAATACGAAAAAAATATTGACTTCCCATACTAAACAACGCGCTATCAGCTGATGCATTTTGTATGGAAAGTTCGTATTTCGACCTATGTTCCTTTGGGAAAGTGGTTCCAGCTAGATTATATCCTTTCGGGTGGATATACCCTTTCTTTCTGTTACACACTGTATTACCTATAGGCTATGTATCTTTAGTTACATGCATTTTCCTGACATAGATCTGACCTAGTGCTTAATATGATTTGATATTTTGCTGAATATTTTCTTTAGTTGAAGAGTGAAGCTTGCTAGGCTGAACTTTCACAAGAACGGGCTTAGTTTTACAAAATTTCGTTTGATAAACCACTCATTTATTACATTATAATCGTTATTTTTATTCACGTTAATTGTAGTCACAGAGCCGACGTAGTTTTTGTGTTCGTAAATACAGGGTGTTAATTTTATTATGTTCTATAGCTTAGGGGGTGTTTTGGTAAAGATAGAAGATAACATAAAAATATTTTTAAAAAAAACGTACTTAATTTTTTTTACTGTTAATTTGTATGGGGAAATTATTTGTTTTAGTAGGATTATTTTACATATTTTTCATGTGATCTTTTGTCGATACCAAAGCCCCCCCTGAACTGTGGCACGCAATGAAATTAACACCCTGTATATATATATAATAAATGGTGGTTTAGCTTCAGTCTTACCTCCTAACTCCATTTTCATTGAACATTGTGCACCTCGAACATTATACCCTATGATAACAGTTAATACGATTACAAATAACAACGAGTGAACCTGCAGAGTATCGTCCAATCTTATCATATACACTGAATATGTTCCATTCGAAAAGACGTATCTGTTATATTATATAGCTGTTCTTTGTTCTACATAAATTATGCGTTTGACGCTTATAGACAGGGTAAACTTGTATGTACAGGATTTTACAAAATGGCGTGTTTTTCTTTGAAAATCTATTTTTTTTTGTTTTTTCTTCGCTGTTTTTTTTTCAACATACGGCCTTTTGCATAGGGTATTAAGTAGTATATTGAAGTACCTAACACCATTTAGTTAAATCTTGTACTGCAAAAACCATCGCTTATATATTTTTGTATATTTCAGTTATTATTACACTTCGCCCGAATGTCTACACTGCATGGCCCCAAAAGATTACTTCTTCAAAACTAACTTCATAAGATTCTATGACACGCACTGTTTTTTTTATATTTTTAAATTACAAGCCTTGGATACAAGTATTTTTAGACTCATGGGAATTTGCACTCGGAGTTATTAAACATAACATGATTCAGGCAAAAATATCTATGTATATTATGATTTGTACTTCGAAAAATTAAAAGCTTATTTTTACTCTCAATTTCATTTTTACATTTGACCGTTATACGTTTATACTTAATAAGACGTAAACATTAAAATCCATGTTTTCTGAAAAATCCATTCACTTCCATGCAATTACAAATAGCCATAAGTCTAAAATTATTAGCTTTATTTATAGGTATGATAATTTTTGATATTGGTGTTTAAACTCATTTCTTATGTTCGATCACAAATACGTCTTTTACACATAGCTATATAGACAGACATTTTGTCTTATACTAAACAAATCCAATATTCTAGTAGCATTACTAATATTTTTATATTTATTGTAAAAATAATCATTTATACAGGGCGAAATTTTATTGTAGCTTGCCATATCGTATCACACAAGGTCTTGCAAATAACATAGCTGGTTAAAAAATATCACCCTGTACATTTTCAAACGAGCGTCTTACGTTGATATATAATTATATTAATATTACATGTACATATGCTAGTGGCAGTTGACAACGCTCTGATAGATTTGTATGCGACGGCTGATTTGACACACCCTGTATAAGGAGCAAGGTAAAACAAGGAACATTTGTTTTTCGTCTTTTTTTTTATTTGAATTTTTATACATATATGTACTATTACATATGACTGATGATAAAAATAGAATAGTTAAAGCACAATTTTACTATCAGAAAATTAGTATAAACGATTGTAGAAATAGTACGTACAATAGGCCAGTGGGTAGAGTATTCCATTTAACATACCAATATATACTAGTTATGTCTAATATGAGTATATATTAGTAGATTAATATATGAAGAAAACATCTGCTGACTATTGCACAATATACAACGTGTAACAGAAAGGGTATATGCATTGAGAAATGTGTGTATCTACCCATGAAACTGAACAAATTTCCCTAAGGAACATAGATCGAAAAACGAAAAATAAATTTTGACCTTCCATACAAAATGTGTCAGCTGATAGCGCATTTAGTATGGGAAGTCAACTTTTATTTTCGTATTTCAACTTATGTGCCTTAGGTAAAGTGGTTCAGTTTCATGGGTAGATTCACACATTTCACGATGCATATACCCTTTATGTTACACGTTGTATAGTTTATATTAATTTAATATAACAGGTATAGTACCTTACTCCTTATGCACGCCAACGGAAAGTACAATTTATCAAAAGTACCTATTTAGTTCGGACGTTAGATCTCAAATACATTAGAAATGTGGATAAATAACGCAATACATCATGAAAGCAAACCATTAAATTGACGTAATGATATTAATTCAAGCTCATAATCATAATACATCGATTAAATGTAGTTACCATGCAGTTTGAAAAGAGTTCATGCTGAATATTTTTCATAGGAATCAGGTCAGGCCCTTAAACTGCCTTAGTTACCACCTCACGAGATAGTATCGAATGTAGTTAGACTATCTATACAGGGTGTAAAAAAAGTACTGCGTTCTTTTAAACCACATGTTCTACTGATGATATCGAACAACTTTCCCAAAGCACAGAAATATTGCTCGAAAAAAAATTGCCTTTTCCATACAAAGATGCTTATCTGTAATTTTGTATGGACAAGCAAAAAAAAATGTTAGTGCTATAATTTTTGTGCTTTGGTTGGGAAAGTTGTTGGTTATCGTCAGTAAAACATGTGGTTTAATGGAACGCAGTTCTTTTTTTAACACCCTGTATTTTTAATGAAAATATTCACCACAGTCTCCTTTTTAACATATTTAAGGTAAAAGAAGCGGGTAAATGACATTAGGTATAATAATATTCATTACATTTTAATAGAAACAATAAATGGATAATAAAACTGACCCTAAACTCTTATCCTTCATCTAAAAATATAAAATAACGTCCTTAGAATGTGCTCCGACTCTTCGACTAACTAAATTGTATGTTAACATGACCGAAAATAATCGTTATGTTTAAAAAATCCATGTTCGACAAAAAATAACTAAATCTCAAAATAATAGAGGAATAGTCGAAAAAACGTCTCAACATCTCAAAACAAAAATCATTTAATTAGGCGCAATTAAATTAAAAACGAAAATCAATTCTTTCCTCCCTGGACCGTATTTCGACTAGTTTCCTCACAAAATAAAACAAAGCAAATTGTACAGCTGAAATTATAGGAACATACAACTGACGTTTTTCTGAGCAACTTCTTGAAAAAATCGTTCAAGAAATTCAAATTTCTATACTAACATACTTATCACAGGTTAAGGGGACAAGAGAAAGTATTAGTGTTCTCTTAATACAGTATGATGCAGTAGATATAACTAACACAACTTACAATGTACGGACGCGTAGAAGCGTCGAGACGGCCAAATAAACTCGTTCAAATTATAATTAGTATAAAATCTAAGCCCAGTGCCGCGCGGGCGGTTGAGATCGATAACTTATGTTATATAAACGTTACAATAGTTTGACTGGTGTGCAAGCGCTAAGCCGGCTATACGACAAGAGCACATAAGGCGATATCACAGAACAAGAAGATCATTACAACAGAAGCGTCACTCGCGACCCTCGGCCTGCGCCCGCGCGAACACAAACCAATCTCGAGAGAACGGATGCGTGCGCCACTTTATCACATGGCTATACAGGGTTTAACAGAATTTGCCTTTGAAACTGAACAACTTTTCCCTAGGAACATATAGGTTGAAATACGAAAAAATCATGAAGTGTCCCATACAGCTTATACTAAATGTTTTTATAGTTTTTTTTTGCACTCACAGTGCTAAATATATTATTTCTAAATATAGAAATAACAAACAAATTTTTTTTTGTTATTTCTAATATTATTTAGAAATAATATAGCAGTGTGAGTGCAAAAAAAAAATAATACTAAAAATGTAAAAAGTGTAGTGGTATCATAGTTGAAACATTATACGACAGATGTCGCTAGCGTTCACTTGACGAGTAATAAATAGCAGATCACTAATTTCACCTTCGCCGTAGCTTAGTTGGTTAAGAGCGTTGGGCCGGTTTTCCAAAGACGCGGGTTCAAATCGTATTAAATGTGCTAACCGGTGATGCATTTTTTATGGGAGGTCAAAGACTTTTTTTTTTTATTATTCGACCTATGTTCTTTGTGAAAAGTTGTTCAGTTCCATAGGCCAATTCAAATCCTTCATGCATGTACCCTTTATGTCCCACGTTGTATATCAGTCTGCGAGGCCGAGGGAAGGCTTAAGACTTGTTGCGTAACAACCTCTTCGCTGTGTCGAGTCCCGCACGCGACCCATCCCGTCTCAGCCTCCGAATAATAAAATGAGTGTGACAAAAATACATCTATCGCTTCGCCGGGCTGAGTCGCGTGTGAGGGTATAGTTAGTTTTTTTTAACGTTGAGTTATCTATACCAAAGTGTTTTGTGACTCGTAAATTTAGATACCGCGAATATTATATTTGTAACAAAGTTATGATTTACGGTTTCCCTTTTTTAAAGTTGTTAAGAAAATCAGTTCTCGGGCCGCAAAACACGTTGGTATCGATAATTCAACTTTAGAAAACCACTTGATTGGCGAGCGTTCCCGCCGAGGCTGCCATCACGAGGGCTCGCGACGGCGGCGCATGGCTCATCAGCTCATCACTACCGGGAACACAGGTGGGGTATCGTAATCGTAATTGACTCGCGGCGTCGCGGCCGGTCACTTACATAACTTTCTTTTTCTGTGGGTTTCGAGTCGATAGACCCGATGAACCCTGGAGTTTTTGTACCGCCTAATAGCAAGTCACTGTCACATCACAGGGCCTCTGCGCCCACCAGTCGAGTATCTATCACAGGGCGCGCGGGGCGGGAGTCCCGCGCCGCGCGCCTAATCCCACCCGTTCTCTTTCACCATGTGAGCCAGTTCTATTATGAACTTGCCCTCTTTGTATTTTTGACTCGATTCAAACGCGTGCTCCTGGAAAGATAGAAATACAAAGTTAGTGTCGATTAAGTTCGGTGAAAAATAAATGCTAAAAGGTAAAACAGAATGTTGATACAGATCAAATAGGTTGGGTGAAGATAAATGCTACAAGTGAAAACAGAATGTCGATACATATCGATTAGCTTGGGTGAGAAATAAATGCTACAAGTTAACACAAATGTTAATAAAGATCGACTAGGTTGGGTGAAAATAAATGGTGCAAGTTAACACAGAATGTTGATACAGATCGATTAGGTTGGGTGAAGAATAAATGCTACAAGTTAACACAGAATGTTGATACAGATCGATTAGGTTGGGTGAAGAATAAATGCTACAAGTTAACATAGAATGTTGATACAGATCGATTAGGTTGGGTGAAAAATAAATGCTACAGGTTAACAGAGAATGTTGATACAGATCGATTAGGTTGGGTGAAAAATAAATGCTACAGGTTAACAGAGAATGTTGATACAGATCGATTAGGTTGGGTGAAAAATAAATGCTACAGGTTAACAGAGAATGTTGATACAGATCGATTAGGTTGGGTGAAAAATAAATGCTACAGGTTAACAGAGAATGTTGATACAGATCGATTAGGTTGGGTGAAAAATAAATGCTACAGGTTAACAGAGAATGTTGATACAGATCGATTAGGCTGGGTGAAAAATTAAATGCTACAAGTTAACACAAAATGTCTAGACAATAAATTCACAAAATAGTTTCCACTTTCGGTTATGTTCATTTACAGTTTCTAACTCGTAAGGAACCCTTCCAACTTAAATTCTGGGAATTAGCGAAAAAGTAACGTAGCATTTGACTCTACTGTACCTCTCCTCCCGGTTTGGTTATTAAGCCATGTCAAAGGCCATTTGGCGGCTTGAAAACTTTGTCTGCTGGGTGGGCCACTAACTTAGCAAAAGCCTAATGATTGAAAAGTTTTCCGCCTGAGTTGCGGATGTCAGATAGCAGTCGCTCTGTGTAAAAACCAGTATCCTCGTTCAATCCCCTAGGTTAGGTAGCCGACCCCGAAGCATTCGGAAAAAGGCTAGGGAGATGATGAGTGAAAGTAACATCTTATCGTCTATCTGTTTAATGGGCAGGTGAACCGGCCTGCAGCCACGTTTGGAATGTTCTGGAGAGTAACTCACATATTTCCAGCCGAGCATGGTCTTGCAGCACTCGCAGTAGATGTCGGCCACGGCGTGCAGGCCGGTCAGCAATACGCGCTCCTCCGCCGGCCCGCAGCCCACGTTCACACTGGAATTGAGAAAATTTAATGTTACTAATACTGCAATGAGTAGGTAAGGAACTGTTCACAGAAAATTTGCTATAGGGAAAAATGGCGCTATGCGAGCAAGAAACCAATACATTGTTCCCTCTCGCACAGCGCGATTTTCCGCCGTATATTTTTATGCTTCTTACCTACAAATAAGTGCAAACAGACAAAATGTGAGGCGTAAAACGCACTGAAACAATACTTCTTGAACGCGTAATTTTCTCGAATATTTAAAAATCTAATGTCGTCCGATCGGTTGGTTTTGCATCTCACCATAGGCCTGATATAGATAGGAATAGTAATATTATTTAAAAATCAAACTAGTTCCCAAAGGAATACGAACTCAATTTAGTTTCATAGTTTATGATGGTTTATGTGAATATAAATGGCGGATATCGATCCATTAGTTAAGTTAGTAAGTCTGTTTTATCAGGATTAACTAGTGTTTTACAATGAGATATTTTGAAAGTGCTTCAGATTTATCTGCATCAAATATTCATAAAGGATACTTGGAAATATGTAAAGTTATCGAGGTCGACGCGCAGTTCAGGTGAATTTTACAATTTTCGACGTAGGTATTTTTATACTTTCAATTCAAAGTGATTCTATAGTGTGTACCATGTAACTTTGCATACGAAATATGATTGTAAGGTTGCATTCCAAATAGTGTAATTCTCGAAGCATGGTGTAAAATGATACAAGAAAACAACGGGATCATTTTAATACCTACTTAAAAACTAAATAAGAGTCTGCTCTACTCTGTAGCTCACGTTTGTCCATAAACAGTAACTACTTGTACATACTTAGTATACGTATAATGAACGACTCAAAACAACAAACAAAAAATTACAACATATTTATATTTTGTTCTTTATAAACAAAGCTCAGAATATCCGTTTCACCATTCATCCTGTCTCTATGTCATCAAGATAGTGTCAACACCACATCTCATGCGCTCGTGCGGGTAGCGTGAAAAATGTAAAAAATAAAAAACAAAATGGCGGTTACTCACACAGAGTTGAAGAGATACGCGCGCCCCTGGCTGCCTTGGAACGACTGAAACGTACAAATTCGTTGACATACAATTTACATAGCATTACATTGAAATGGGAATTTCTCGACGCAAAGGGATATTTCATTTGTAAACTAGAAATGTAAGATTTGTTTTAAAGCAGATA
>JARACY010004662.1:0-25742 GCA_029255725.1 Scrobipalpa atriplicella | reverse complement strand
ATGTAGTACGAGAATGAATGAATGTATAAAGTTCGAAGAGCTTCGTCATGAAGATCACGTTAATTAAATGTAAAACTTACAGTTCATGATCGGGCAGCACCATCGGGTAGAGCTGCACGGTGTCTATGATGTCGGTGTTGTCGCAGATGATGCGCGCGAGTCTAGCTTTCCGTACTTCCTTCAACTGCTCCGGGCTGAATGATGACGGCTGGTTGGGCAGCTCGTACCTGGGAAAATACAAATATTATCTTAAGTCTGTTTATGTCGAATACTCCAAGAAATAAGGGACAAGCTCCCATAGTAACTAAGCATACTAATTAAGCACAAAACTTAAGCACCAAAAGTTGAGGTCATGTCCCTTATTTCTTGGAGTAGAATGAGACTTTTTTTACTCTAGTGTCCAGGTTTAAAATTGACGAATAAGCCTGTAGCTTGGCCTAGCTTAGTTTAGTGTCCCATCAGAATCATACCAATGTGGTGACTCCTGAATTGTTCTAACCAAATTGGGAACAAACTAACAATGTGCTAAATTGATAATGACGACGGGTCTGCCATCCGGCTGAACTAAGTATTTTCAATCGAAGCATTTAATCTTTTATAATGTGAATTTTAAATAAATGTAGTTTGTTTTTCAACTCACCAGAATCGATCTCCTCGTCTCGAATAAGAGAACTGCGTAGCGATGACACAAGCGAAGGTAGGTCCCAACATAGAACCAGGCAGCGGCCTCTCCGACACACCACCAGACCACAGATCCACATCGATCGGGTGCTCAAAGATGCTCTCATACTTCCTCACAGTCTCATTTGGCATAGACCCGAATAAATCCTGGAAAGTGTTCGCTCCGTTCAATCCGCAGAACTTTCTGTACTCCATGTAACCAGGGATACCGAACTCTCGCCCTCTTTGCATATTAAATGACACTAAGTCCATTCCGAATCGAGCGCCGACTTTCTTGAAGAGATGGTTAGTGACTTCTTGGGTTATGGAGTCGTCCATGGCTTGTGCGACTTGGTTCATTAAACCCATCACGTATTCGTCGAGCACTCCGGCGCGGTATAAGTCGAATGGTCTTCGGATTAGATCTGATAATCTCTTTGAAGCTGTAAAAGGAAAAAAGACACTGTTATAATAAACCATAGTTATAAAAAAATAACTAGGTATAGCTCAGTTTGTCCCTAAGAATAACATTAAACACAAAAATATTTTATAACTTCCTAATAAAGTGGATTAGGAACACTACATATCTGTACAAAATACAAATACAAAATATTTATTTTCCAGAACACAACAGAGTAAATGAAGTACATTTAGCCCTTTCGTAGTACAAATATTTTATCTAGCAAATCTCACTAGGAATAAACCTGTCCCGTCCGATTTAGTATTTTAGATTGTCATACATTTTAGTATCTATAAGGACCCAATATGGTAATAAATCGTGCCTACAGGTATGTACGCTTGTGCTAATAACCCCAGAACATCTCAATAACCCGAAAGCATTTCAATAACCCATGAATATTTCAATAACCCCAAAATTTAAGGAAGTCAGGGATATCCTAGGCCAGGAACTACAAATAAGCTTACCAATGAACTTGTGTGCCTTAGACCACCTCTCGACGGCGGTGGGCAGCAGCGAGTGTCCGAAGCGGAAGGCGGCCGAGGCGAAGGCGTCGATCACGTCCGGGTTCACGTGAGGGTCGTAGCCATCCCAGTAGCCCTGGAAAAAGTAAGGTATTGATTAAAATAGCCCTTACATGATGCCCTTACAATGATGACACACCTATCCTGCATAGACTTACTTTTAGTATACCAACATGCCAATGCGTAGCACTCTCAATTAGTTTGTTATTCTGATAGGGCAGTAAGAACAACACGATCATTGAAATTGAGGCATTCGAGAGCGTCAACCATCTTATCGGACGATTAGGCAATCAGCCCACCATGTCCTAACCAAACTGGAATGATTACCACCGGGAAGCAAACCTCCGGATCCTTCAGGGCGAGGTCGTCCAATATAATGACAATGGTATCATATAGTCACTATCATCATAATGTCCACAGCATTATCAAGTCCATCGCATTACAATGTCCACAGTATTATTTGGGCCATAGTACGGATGGAGAGCCCAGGCTAGGACCACTCCAGCGATTTACTTGTTCTAATTAGAAAGAAAAAGATGGCGATATCTTACGTCTTTTTCCAACACCAGTCCAAACTTCTCCATAACATCCTTTCCAAGTAGGATAGGCAAGAACTCATTGTACGTTATATGCTGTATTTCCGCGATGTTGATTCGTCTGGCCTCTTGGAATAAAGTTTCGTCATCCCAATGAGGGTTGACGTGGGCGAGTCCTTTAGCGATGCGGTTGTGTTCTCTGGCCATCAGTGTGTGCATCACTGTTAGGACTAGTTGCTCGTTCACTCGGATTTCACCTGGAATTATAAAGGATTATTTATTAATTTACAGTGTATGGTAGGTACATAAGTTGCTGACGCACACACTGGCTGACGTGACATGATATTTCAATACGAATTCTTGAGCCTTAAATAGGTATTAAGCATAAATTTTATGGCAATAAGATGGTCTTGTATTACTAAAATTTCAATATATTTGAGACCCAACCGGCCCAAGCATCATTAACCCACTTGCGTAAGTTAATTACAGATAATTTTAATCAAGATTCATCTAATGCTAATCATTACATTACTTTATGTTACGACTTACAAGTATAGCAAGTTAGTAGAATTTATTTGTGTTTAAGGTTCTTGTAAATTATATTCTATGTAATGGCCAGGGGTAAAAATATAGAAGTTAGGTAGACTGCTTAAATACAGGAATTAAAAAATTAGCTGTCAAAATTTTAGGGTGTGATCCTACCCGTTAAAATAAACAACTTTCCCCAAGAAACATAGGTCGACATTTATTTATTATTTACTAGCCTAAACTGTCCCACTGCTGGGCAAAGGTCGAAATATAAAGTTCTCCGGTTTAAGCGGCTCCAGTCATTTTGTATGGAAGGGCCATTTTTTTTACACCCGGTATAACATAAGTCTCCTTACCAGCTTCGAAGCAGTACATCTGTTTGTTGGGTCTAGTGCATCCTTCATCAGGGATGTCAAGCTTCAATGGAAGAAGGTCCTTCAAGCCGTACTCTTCAAAGACAGGGTTCATTCGCAGCAGACCACCGAAGCCGGTACGCAGTTTCCTGGAATTAAGTTCGTAGAATAAACGCCCATATGATTGTACATTGAAAGGAGAGGGAAGAATTCTTTCAAGTAAAAGAGAAGTTTGAAAGACTGCAAACGAGATTTACTTTTATCCAAGAAACAATGGATAAGTTTGTCATATATAAAAGACATCAACGCACTTTATTTTTATCCAAGAAACAATTGGTAAGTTTGTCATATAAGAGACATCAACGCGTTTTACTTTTATCCGAGCAACAATTAGAAAAGTTTGTCACATATAACACATCAACGCGCTATAATTTATGCAACAAACCATTGGATAAGTTTGTCATATAAAATATTTTATAACACATTTGCTCGTAAAGGGTCTCTTACTACACCAATTTCAATATTGTATTGTATCTTATTACGTACTTGAGCGTAATCGTAATGTAAAATGCACGAGTGCTGTAAAACACACGAGTTTTTTTTTTAATTAGGTAAAACGCACGGTTTATCGAACGGTACTTTTTTAAATCTTAGCAAAGAGTTTTTATGGCAGAAAAGTGGTCAACATTTTATAAATAAAATTAACTTTGGGAGATAAAGTATAATAAAATAAACATTTAATTCTTTGATTTAATTAATTTTTACAATAAATTACAACCATTTATCTGCAACAAAATAAAAAAAAATATCAATTTAGTTTATTAGTAATACTGGCTGGTTTTTTGTGCTTTGCCTTAAAAAAAAAGCGCTGCGCGATATATACTTGGTAATCTGGGGAACGTTCAGAAACGCTCGATCGATCGAAATTTAACCTGGTTAAAAATTATATTGCCCGTTCAGAGACACCTGGCAGACGAAATTTCAACTAGGTTAATTTTTATCCGGCCCGTTCAGAGGCGCACCGGAAGTGAGGTTTTATCTGACAGCAGCTAAGGTGCACGTTCAGTGCGTCCCACTAGTATAAGATTCGATCGGTATAAATATCGAACTGGGTCGACTGAACGTACCCCTGTGGATGACGCATCGCTAATTTGTGCTCGAGTAAAAATTATTCCTCGCTTTTTTTCTTTTCGCTGTATTGTTTTAATTTTTTAGCTATTTCCTCGCAAATATGTTATAAAACGTCGTACGACATACGTGCGGTTTGATAATTACAGCCTCTGCTTTCTTGTAGCCCTCGCCTACGGCTCGGGCTAGCAATATCGCCTCGGCTGTAACTATCAACGCACCGCACTTGTATCGTAATGTACTATTCAAAAGAGCTTTCCTTTTATCCGAGAAACAATTGAAAAAGTGTGTCATATAAAAGACATCAATACGCAACGTTTGTTTTATGTATGTAAAATTTATATTGTAATGTAAGTAGTTAATATCCATTACCTACAAAATTATCATCCTAGTACAAAGCAGAGTTGTACCAGTTGTATTGTACTTACCTAGCGAACTTGTCAGTGACACCATACACGGTGTTGCCGTCGATCGCTCCCGTTAGTGTGTTGAACGGCACCCTTGAACCTATAACAAGACACATACTTTCATTATATAAACATACACCACACCAATATACACCTTAGAACAACTACATAAAGGCCTACAGTCCCTATATACCTTACTGCTGCCGATTCTGTTGCAGACATTATTTGATCCTGTCACTTTCTAAAATTTGAAAAAATATAGACAGAAATACAACATTTCAAAGTGACGTATAACGCTTAAAATAAGACGACACCATCTAGCATAGATATCATCTCATTTAAGGCGAGTAACGTCACTTTGACAGAATATATTATAAGCAGCTGTTGTATTTTTGTCTCTATTTTATTCAAATTTTAGAAAGTAACAGGACCAAAGTAAAATAAGTTAGATTGTCTGTTTTTTCACTACAGAATCGCCACCACTAACGCACCAATTAACTCGTCACTTTGCATAATATTGTAAAATGTAGAGTAATATTTAATGCTTAATTCCAAACGGGTATACACGACCTGTCTTTCACGTCATGTGATATATAAATTGGTTATTGCATATGCAATTTCCTTAGCAATTTTGCGCCGGTAATAGACAGAAGTATATGGCTAAGTAAGTGATCTAGGGAATGGCTAGATCACGAGTTTATGAGCAGGTTTTCCAAACTGTTATGATTTTCTTAAATATATTTGTTTACAGAAATAAGTAGAGCTCATACAGGTATCATAATTTAAACGAGAATAAAGAGTAATCTGTATTTACTGAAATATTAATTCATAGTTCTGTGTGGTTCTGTCAGACAACAGTGAATTGCTGCTCTATCGTCTGGTTGACCTTAGATAGGAACTCATCTTTTTTATGTCTGGGATAATAAGTTTTGTATAATCTTGCTATTTTTTAATTTTTGTTTTAATGTGGCAAATTAGATAATCATTTGTCTAACGGGGCACGTCGCTCTTTGGTAGTTATTTTATCTATTTACTGGAATTCTTGACCAATGTAATCATGTAATATACCTACTCAAATGATTAAAATGTCAGTCCGCACTAAAATTACCTATCACGGGCTGACAACCTGGAGGACAAACTTGAGGGCATTTTGCTTCATATCTTAGGTCAGTTTATTTCAATCTCAATTTGCTTGGGTTTAAATTTATCACTTAACTTAGAGTAATAAATAAGCTAGTAATTTGTTCGCGGCTTTTTCTACTGTGATACTTTTTCTATTGCCTACAGTTATTTTATGATACGTACCTAAGTATTTGCTGGCTCTAAAAAGGGTACGTAATTATCACCATGATAGCAATAGCAAGTAGGTATAGATATTGACAACTAAACAAAAAAAAACAGACAAATTCTATTTCATATTTCTAAGTTCAGTAACTGACGGAGTTATAGAATGTGTTTGCCCTATGGTTTGCCCGAATCAATACCACATTGTGAAATTTCTACTACGTTAATTTATTACTAAAATAAAAACTCTCCATAACAAAAATGAACCTACCTCAATCAGTCATAATTGTTATGAATTTGTAAGGAAGCCAAATACTGAGGATTATTTCAGTTTCCTGTAGAATTTTCTGTTTAAAATTTCTGTTTTGGTACCAAAACAGAAATTTTAAACAGAAAATTCTACCAGGAAATGAAAAATACTTAGTATTTGGCTTCCTACAAATTCATACAAATTATGTGATTGAGGTGGTTCTTTTTGTATGGAGAAGTTTTTATTTTTTATTTTTTAATTTCCTAAAATAATTTTCTGCTGAATTTTTTTCAGTTTCTTTGCAGGAAGTTATCTCTTACACCCGTAGTTTATTAAGAAAAGCTAGCAACTGAGAGTAGCCTGAATAACAAAATATAGCAATTTCGTCGCGATGACCGTAGGTAGACTAGGTAGCTACTAGTGTTCGCAAATGATTTCTTACTGGGTGGGAACCGTTATCGCCTTTTGTATGGAGAGGTCAATTTAAATACTCCTCTTAATGCGTTGTTTATCCAAGCCTGCAATTATACATGTAATAAACATCGGTGATGAATTGGTCTTTTCTCGACTAATCCGTCAAACTAATGCTAACCTCGTGGTTCACTTCGGTTCTCATTAGTTACACTGCTCATTGTGAAATTAATAGCATCTATTACGTTAATACATGTTTCCAACATTTGCACATAAATTTTATTTATCCTTAGGTATGGTTAATTAAGTCGTTGCATTTGAGTTTAGACGGTTTCTTTCGTAAGTAGGTAGGCTTGTCCTTCCTTTCTATATCATCATTCAAAAGAGGTAATAAAGTAACAGTTTTATACTTGGTGTAAACATTTCTTATTAATATTAAAGGATTTCATTTCGGGAATTTATTAATTTGATCATAAATCTCAAGTATGTTTGCAATGTATGTATGTGTGAAAGCGGGTGCTGAGTAGATATTACATAATGTAGAGAAATAATTTTATTAGTAAGAATTGGTAATTGGATTGTGGCTTGAGGCATTCGGCATAGTCTTGACCGTTATTAACGTGTAATTTATGATTATGGCCGATAAAGCATAGAATGGCAATAAACCTGTCCATTATCATTAGCTAGCTATGTCGAAGTGGTATTATCGCAACATCGCTAAGAGAGAGGCGTCTTGTTTAGTAGGGATAGTGAGCATCTTGGAACACCTTCAGAACAATACTTCGGACAATATGTTCACAATCTCTACGCGGACTACATGATAGATCGCTGTTGCAAGACGTGCTGTTCATTTCATCTTGAAATATGTATTTAATTTCTCGCGGTTTAGTAAGATTTTATATAGTAGAGTCGTAACATAAATAATATTTATTAAATATTACATCATCAGAAAATTGAGAAGAAGTAACGGTCCAGTACTATTAGAGTTTATAGCTTACAACAAAGAATTCATTTCTCATTACAATATTATTTATAGGTAAGATTAGGACTACAATGGCTATGTGGGTGTTTTCATTCCATAACTTAACTGACTTATCCTATAACATACAGCAAAAAATGAGTCCGGTATTTCGCGCACCAAATCTGCGATTGCGCAAAGGTCGCCCACACCACACCACAGAATGATAAAATAATCCACGTAATGTACAGAACAGAATGGCAAATCCACTTTCCCCTCTCACCGGCAGACGCGTCTGGACGTCCGGAAGCTGCAATCTCGTGATTATAAACTGTCCATAACGTTCGGTTTGTATCTGATTTCAAAAAGAAGAATGCATACAGATTGCTTAGCGTATTTGACGGGATATCTAGTGATTTGGTTGTAGTTAGTTCCACTCTTTGTTGTGCAAATTATGGATGACTTCAAAAATCTCGCTCACTTAGTCCGTTTTGAACGATAACTAAGTAAGGATATTGGGCCCGATTCGTAACCATCCCGACTTAACTAAATCTCAACTAAAATTATTGCCATCCCGTTCTGTTCTCTCATGATAGAAAGTGACAGGTATGAACTTATATTAGTTAAGTCGCTTATTTTGAAACCACGAATTGCTACCAATATCTCTCGTTACAAAAATCATACTTGTTTACATGCCAAAAAATTTAGCTGCCTATTTAAATATTAACTAATAGTAGAGAATTTTATTAATTCCTAAGCTAAAATGAGCATAATATGCATCGCATACTGAGAGAGAGGTTGAGATGCATAATATGTATGTAAATTTGTAAAGTAATAGAGATAGGTATCAAATAACAAATGAACGTTATTTGATAACCCGGATACAAACAGCCTGATATTCGATCGATGTTACATAAAAATAAACACATAAATTCTGAAGTTTTATCTGAGTTAACTGTGCATTAAATTAATTAATCGTTTTGATTTTTTTATATGATAAGAGTCAATTTGACCATAGTCTTAAACCAACCCGTATCACCAACCAAGGAAGGCTAAGTCAGTTTCACGTATCATTTCAGTGTATTTGAGCGTTGAAAATGTCGCAAATCAGCCGCAAAGACCGCGAAATGGCCGTTACCTAACCGAATCGATCCGCCACAGTGTTTATTTACACTTGGATCTTATTCTAACAAATAAACAAAAGTGATCTGATGCATTGATACGAGTGAAAGGGATTTTTTGTGGTTGAAGTAAAAGTTAAAATAAAAATATTGGTTTTGGCGAACTTGCTGAATTTCGTGCCAAACATCAATTTGTCGATCATTGTTTTTTGAACAGATTTTGTACTAAGAGTTGCAAACGGAGTGGATCAGCATTTGACTGTATTTTTCCTAAGTTACGTATTAGGGTAGCAAAATACGTTTCTACTATTTTTTTAAAGAACACATTCACTTCCTTAGAGCAACGCACGGCCTTTTCCGGAGCGTTACTCTAAGTTCACTTCCTATGAAACAATATATCAAACTAAAATTATTTGTACGCATTATTCAAACGAATTTGTACTTTCCTTTCATCTCTATCAGCTGTCAATATACGGTCCATTTAAATAACTCTAATAGTTGAATTATTAGAATAGAGCGTATTGACGACACTGTGCGCGCAACTCTGTTGCAGTTTTAGACGAGATATTCAAGACGATGGTTTTCTTGCGCAGTAATCCACATTTTGCAACAACTTGATTGCGGATATCGTAAATACGAGATCAAGGGCAATGCTAATGACCAATGACCCCTTTTAAATAATATTTCGTCTTAGTTTTTTAATTAGTAAAAAGTAGTACGATGATGACGAGTAGGTACTTCTTCTAGGTACTAATATGATATGACCATGTTTAATTAGTATTCGTGTCATGAGGCGGAAACTAAATGTGTTTCCGATTGCAATCATTTAAATTTTAAAGCAAGGATAAGTATTACATTACATAGTGGGTAGGGTAGGTTCTTACATAAAATCAAAAATTAAAACTTGGGTTCGGCTTTTTAGATTGTCATATAAAAGACATCAACGCCTTCTTTTGTATTTTTACTTTTGTCAATGTTTAACGATGAACAAGTGTTATTCATAATTATTTGTTTGTTGTTAGGTGTCTATCTGGCGGCTTTAAAACTCTGTCACCAGGGTTTATAGGGTCGTTCTTTACAATAAAAAAGTCACTCGTTAAAAGAAGACTTACCAAGTCTGCAGCCTGGTCTGGGCGAGGGGAAGGCTCGTACGAAGTCGATGCACTTGACGTTCCACAGCCCATAGAAACGGTCGTCGTCAGGGATCCTGATCTCATTGCAGTACGGGTGCTTCAGGTGCGGGGGACGCTTGCAGCATTCCTCAGGGTCGTTACGGTTGATGGGGTCTGATGGGGTAAGGAAAAACATGTTGACTTAAAATATTGACAAAAAATTGATAATTGAACTTGATAATGTTACGTTGCTTTACGTGGTAACGTTTCCTACATTAAGAATAACAGTTCGGATTTTAGGCTAAGAGATGAAACAGAAAAACAAACTTTTTTGAAATACCTTAAAAACTGTTTCATTATTAGTCATTATTGCATTTCTGATAAAACAGTGATTTCACTATAAGGTAACTCACCCAATGGAGTTCCAGTGAGAGTGTAGTCGTGATCCATGAACTGTCCCCAGGCGATGACCATGACGGTGCCGGCGTGGTCGTGGAACCCTTCGTCAGGATGCATGGTGCGGGAGACCACACGGGAGAGAGGCAGGTCCCGACCGGTGTGCGCGATACGTGGCGCGTTGATGCCGTCGGCGAAGAGGGGGCCGAGAAGTCTGGAAAAGATGACATTATAAAATATTGACGATGAAACAATGAATTCCGGCGCCGATCAGCATGCTTGGCATTTTTTTTTATTATTCGGGAAGCTTACAGCCTATTTTATTTACAATATGATTTACTAACTATTAAATGAATATATGCCATTTACAAGCTACCACAAATAGACAGAAAAAATTTAAACTCCAAACTACTAAAAGTAGATTAATTATAATTACATAACTAAAGTACTAGTCTAAGGCTCGTTTATAAAGCTAATAATCTTATCTTATCTTATCTGATCTCCAGATTGAGAGCAATATTAAGTATGGATTTGACAGGTCGTTTTGTACTGAAATGACATTTCTGATACGAACTCAAACTCGCTGTCACTCTTGAGAGCTGATTATAAATACGGGCCTAAATTAATTACTAACTAACTAAATTTCTAGTTGGTGTTATAAGGCCTAAATTGCTGAGGAATTCCGGAGAATCAATTTGCCTTGAGCGATGTTGACCAAGAACAGATGTCACTAATGGTTCTGCGGAGATGCAAGGGAAGAAGATGGAATTTTGAGCATAGCTGCAATAAGAACCAGAATAAGGCAGTTTAAACGTATAGAAATTTTATCAATTTCCTTTGGATTTTTTCAATTTTATCAATATAGATGTTATAAAAGGGATTCCAAATCTGAAAGGCGTATTCGAGATGGCTTCGTACATAGGCACAATAAATGATCTTAACTGTTTTCATTTTGTTAAAGCATCTCGAAATACGTTTGATAAATCCTAGAGCTTTGTAAGCCTTGAAGATTCAACATGTTGGTCAAATTACAGTTTACTGTCTAGGATAACGCCTAAGTCTCTAATATTTAAACTAGATTCGAGATCCTGGCCTTTGAGACTGTAAACGGATGTAAAAGTAACTCGTTTCCATGTAAAGTTTAAACTTGAGCACTTTGCAACATTTAGGTGCAAATTTATTAGCATGACAATAATTATCAAGTCTCCTTAAATCCGCTTGCAGTAGTTCGGCCTCAGCAGAATTGTTGACAGTCCTGAATACTTTCATATCATCGGCAAATAGCAAAAACAGTGAATTTTGGAAGTAGGCTTGTATATCGTTTATAAAGATTACGAACAGCAATGGTCCCAACAACGATCCTTGTGGTACTCCTGAGGGAATATTAACCCACGAAGAAGCATACCCATTAAGGACTACAGTCCGAGTTCTGTTCTGTACATATGACGTAAACCACCTAAACAGGTCACCCCTTATGCCTAATTTATTGAGTTTGGATGAGAACGGCTGAAGACCTAGCTGGGTAGCGTGCCATGGGAGAGGCCTATGCAGTGGACTGATACAGGCTGATGATGATGTTGATGATATCTTCTCTACCAACTGCGATATTGGTCTCTTTAAACGCTGTATATTAGCATCCTCATCAAACTTAATGAAGAAGGAAACGTTCATAAACAAAGACATAAAAATTCACAATACAATAAACCCCCCAACGACATCACGAGATACTGCAATAACATTGACATTGGCATGTTTCGGAATAGAAGGCCGAGAACTTGGCAACATAAAGCATATTCCAACGGTGCCGTGTCTAATTTCTATGTGTTTTGTTCATTCACGACGATACGCGTGAAGTGAACATTATAAACAATACTCGACACGAATGCGATATAACTGGAAATGGTAATGTCAGTTGTTTCCTACGAGTGTGTGATAATTTGCACGTATAGGTGCATGTTTCTGGGTGTCAATGACACCAAAGTACGGTTTCCGTATTTTACATTTGGTAAAGACTGAGATGAAATGCGGTATCCTATTCATAATTAATTAAAATGTAATCAAATATTAATGAAGGAATCTATATTCTAACGGTCTTATTCAATATTGAAATAACGGAATACATTTAATTCGTCCTACCCTGTGTTTTCCGAAGAATCTAACAATTTCTTAAACTATTATCAACAGATATATATTCAAGTTGCCACAACTCAAGCTCTTTACCTCTGGAAAGGCGCCATGGTGGACCCCCAGGTAGGGTTCTACAGATTGTCACACATGTCTTCCACACTTCCCAGCGCGACATTCTACGTGGGAGAAGACTGGGGGACGGACACACATTCCTGATGAGAGTTCTGTTCAAGGCGCCACAACTTAAGATTCTTTTTTTACCTTTGGAAAGGCGCCATGGTGGACCCCCAGGTGGGGTTCTGCAGGTTGTTGCACAGTCCGTCCAGTCGGCGGTACTTCCCAGCACGACACTCCACGTGGGAGAAGACTGGGGGACGGACACACATTCCTGATGAGAGTTCTGTTCAAGGCGCCACAACTTAAGATTCTTTTTTTACCTTTGGAAAGGCGCCATGGTGGACCCCCAGGTGGGGTTCTGCAGGTTGTTGCACAGTCCGTCCAGTCGGCGGTACTTCCCAGCACGACACTCCACGTGGGAGAAGACTGGGGGACGGACACACATTCCTGATGAGAGTTCTGTTCAAGGCGCCACAACTTAAGATTCTTTTTTTACCTTTGGAAAGGCGCCATGGTGGACCCCCAGGTGGGGTTCTGCAGGTTGTTGCACAGTCCGTCCAGTCGGCGGTACTTCCCAGCACGACACTCCACGTGGGAGAAGACTGGGGGACGGACACACATTCCTGATGAGAGTTCTGTTCAAGGCGCCACAACTTAAGATTCTTTTTTTACCTTTGGAAAGGCGCCATGGTGGACCCCCAGGTGGGGTTCTGCAGGTTGTTGCACAGTCCGTCCAGTCGGCGGTACTTCCCAGCACGACACTCCACGTGGGAGAAGACTGGGGGACGGACACACATTCCTGATGAGAGTTCTGTTCAAGGCGCCACAACTTAAGATTCTTTTTTTACCTTTGGAAAGGCGCCATGGTGGACCCCCAGGTGGGGTTCTGCAGGTTGTTGCACAGTCCGTCCAGTCGGCGGTACTTTCCAGCACGACACTCCACGTGGGAGAATACTGGGGGGCACACATCCCTGATGAGCGTCCTGGATGTGTCGATCAGTGGTAGGCCTTTCTCGATCTCTTCGTAGGTCAGGCCGTATCTGGCGAGAGAAAGGAGATATTAGTGACATCATTGCAAACACTATTTTGTATCATTATTATTTAAAAAAAAATGCAGAACTATAAAATTAACATACGAGAGTCAATAATATTTTTTCTTTTTTGTAAGAGATCGACACAAATATGTGATTAAAACGGAGTATATTAATAACATCACAATACCTAAACATGTGTAGAAGATATTAAAGTCATCTCTATTAACACATTGCATTAACTTTAGAACATGCTAAAACTAAAGGCATTTATTTATTACCTCATATATTAGAAGGAAATGTTTGATTGATACAATTCATGTAGTTACCTACATGTTTGGTAACGATGTTAAAACAAAATGCCAAGGTTTATTGCAATCGGGTTAAGTCATCCTATACATGTAATTATACACTCAACATTGAACATGAATATAGCATAGGACCTATCTGACATTGAGTGCAAAAATTCCTTTAACAATCTGCAGTCGAACTAATTATTACTTAGATAAATAGTCCAATATAGAGTTTAAATTAGTCGGCATTTAAAATCAATCTAATGTGTTCCGTATGTGGCCTACTAGTTTTGCTATGCAAGCCCATTAACATTTTCAAGAGTAATAATTTATCATTTGTATGTAATTACTTAGTTAGTTTTATACCTACCTAGCTTTATTACACATCTATAAATATGTAAATCTTCTACGATACACATTTTTGTTTGTAACTAAAAACTTATTTGTTTGTATTTTGTTAAGCTAATGATGAGTGTCAACATCATACAGTACACCCACGATTTATTGTAGTCTACTTAAAAAAGAAAGTTATATTTATCTTAATTGCAAATCAAAATGCGTAACACCTGCCAATTATGTATTAGACATTCATTAAATAAAAATACACAAGGAGACAGACGAATAAAAAAACAATGTCTAATAAAGCTTTCTATCGTTCTTTGTAGGTACTTTAAAAAAGCTACAACGACTTAAAATTGTGCTTTTTTTAAAGTAACTAAATTCTTTAAAATATGATATCATATAATTCGCAACTTACCTCATGTTTTACCTTCTGGTAAACTTAAAACTGGAATGTAGTTCAAGGTTCCAATTATGATTTAAGATGTTTACTCAAATTAAAGGTTGTGCGCAACCTGAACTCTACGTAGGTGAATTCATAAAAAGTCTTCTGCGTTTTTTAAAGAATAATCTTTCGATGAATGAACTCGATTGTGTATCATGATGTGCATTATAATTTTTACTTTGAATGATAAAATATTGTTTGAAAATAACATTTTTGTCATCCAAGGCCCAAGTTTTTTTTTGTATTCTTCCATATTAGTCTGATGCTGCCATTAATTGTAGTCCAGTAGTGTTACACAAGTCGTAGAAAGTTGATGTTTTTAAACTTTTTGTAACATAAAAGGTGTAATGTCAGTAATATTTTAGCTTAATCTCAGTTTCTACGCAAGATATTGTAATCTCATATACTGTGCTGCATCTAAACGTGTTTATTATGATAATATGTTAAACAAAAACAATGTAAGCGTTTTAATGAGTTGTTTTTTAGTTTTACTAAACTTGTGTACCTAACTACCTTATTTAGTAGCGTAGAAGTTTTCTACGTTACGTTAGATTATATAGGTATCTCCAGTCAGTCTACTACCATTTCGGAAGAGACAGAATAAATGTGGGTTGTCCTTCACAAGCTTTTGGTTTTGACTTATGTTGGTTGGAGTCTGCTACTTGCAGGGTGGTAACTCTCTCAGTTCTTATTTTTATGGAGATGGTAGTAAGATCGTGTGTGTCTGGGTCTGGATGAAGTTCACCCATATTGGACGTGGAGCATGAAAGCTGGGAGCATTTGTAATATCATCGTAAAATTGACACATCATAAAGAAAAAATGTTGTATTAAATTGTAATATTTTTATCGCTGTTAAAATAATGTATCGATTCGTAAACGCACAAAATCACTAAATCTTGACTAAAATGGTCACCTGTCATTGTCTATCCTGGAGTGAACAAAAAGAGACGGCAACAATTTTGGTTAAGATTTAGTTAAGTCATGCTCTCTACGAATCGATAGCAATATGACAAATTAACCAAAGTTTGATTAGCATGACGTTGAAAGAATTACGAAAGAGGACGACATTATTAATATTTTAAGTAAAATTAATTGGATAAAAGAAATGTGCTTTGAGTTTGATATACTGCTGCATAAAATTAATCTAGTAATAGTCAGCTATAAATAGAAAAATAGGTAAATGATTATTTAACACAATTGCAGAAGTTTTGTGAGATGTCGTATGTAATAGTTTTTCGACTTTAATATTTTAAAAAGAACGTGGGTATTTTTATGTGCTGCAGCTAGATGAGTAGGTAAGTTAGTCCTAAGCCCCGTTTCTAAAGTCTGTAAAACTCAGAAATCATATTGAATTATTGTCTGTCATCACGGGGCAGCATATTTTAAATTTGAACTAGCGTAGAGCTTTGGGCTCTTTCAAATTATCAGCTTATGTACTCTGTTTAGAGTTGTTGAACACGATTGCACACTGATATCGATATGACACTAATCATTTCATTTGCAAAGGCCACTACAACTAAACAGTTGCATAAAAACAAGAACACTAATCAACCGAAGCAGTAGCTAAAGTTTGACATGCCAAATAAAAACAATGGCTATCAAATGTATGCGACCTAGATCTGTCATTCAAATAGAGTTAAGAAGGATTTGAGCATATTTTTTGACCTTCAAGATGGTACGGTACGATAACTCAGCTAAATAATATGACTAAAAGTGGTCATGTGATAGCTTTACCCAATACACTCCCAGCCTTGAGTTCGATAATTGCTTACATCTGCAATTTCGACACTGTTTTAATGCTCATTGGTAGTGGAATTGCTGTTTATGACTTCCTTTTTTAGCTAAAACTGCTCGTTTGCTGAGTTAATACGGTTTAAAACGGCGTAAAGTACAAGTGTAGGTATAATAATGTGATCGTATGTTTATTTATTTTAGTGCAGTTGTTGTAGGTCGAGTGGACGTTGAGCAGATCGTATGTAGGGCAAGTTCTACACAATGCCACATCGTTCGAGTTCTGAGCAAAATTCATATTTACTTGCTGTCAAACAATATTTATTTTATGTTCTATAAATACTATAATTTATCACTAAACGATGAACAGTGTTATTCATATTTATAAAACCTCTATCAAAACCACAAGTGAGTTGCCGAATATTTTATAACTATAATTTATGTCTGAGAAAAAGAAGCTTATAAATAATATGTCATAGCTTCACATACCATATTTATTTTATGCGCGAAAATGATGTACAACACGGTTCTACTTTGCGATAAGGACATACAAAGTAACTAAATATTTATTTTAAAAGCTAAGTGAAGTCAAGTAACAAAGAGTCAATTAAAAAAGTAAATGAACAGAACATGTCGACAAGGATATTCATCAAGTATCTTCAATGAACTACGCACTATTATGCCTTTCACACAAAGCTACGGAATCCGGTTGAAGCGAGCTCGTGATCGCAGTGCCCTTCATAAACCAGCAGTTTGAATAGCAACACCTCAATGCGATCTGGACCATCATCTCTATGTGCTAGCCATTAATCTTGCAACTGAGTAATGGCTTCCTAGTACACAAGTCAAAAATCAGGAACTAATCAGAGTTCTCGCTGTGAGTTGCCATTCATGTCACTTGACCATAGCAAGCCATAGTGCGAATGTTGCACAATTTTGTATTCACATTGTACCTTATTTCACATTTGATGTGGCGATCATCAATAAATGACTCAGCAAAATACATGGCCGTAAACATAAACATATTGAAATTGCATTTATTTATATCTTATTGATCTTATGTAACTTTATAGAAGGTAGCTTTTACTACTCCGTAGAGTATTTGGAAAGAGAACGCTGTCTTAACATGCTTGAATGTCGACGAAAACTTTTCTGTTAGTGGGTAATGGTCATTCGTTTTAATTTGCAACTAATAAAAGAGTGAGCAATCTATCATAGTTAGTATCTTATTGAAATTCATCTTTATAATTTTTTTACAGGCTTAAACTAACATAACATAACGACTGCTAATTTCCTAAACCACACAAGTCTCCTTCACTATTATTATGAGTAGTTCAACAAAAGAAAAAGCCCTTTAAGTATCAGCTGTTTCCGGCGAATGATTCAGCGTATCTACACCTATTAATAGTCCGGTTGTTAAGAGGAGATGACATTTGCACGCAATCCCTCTCACTGTAAAGGCCAGTACAGTGGGCATGCGACGGTGGGCGACACTTGAATCACGGCTCGACACTCGGCAAGCTTAAGATCAAGGACCGTATTGTGCAGACCAGTCCTAATGTAAATTAACTTCATTTTGCAATGTTACGTCAAGTGTGAAGTGAAGATTGCGGTAAATGTGTTTTTTTTTTTATAAGTAATTATCAACTTGTTCACATTTAGCATCTCAATGAAATGGAAAAATACACTTAGCATCTCAATGGCAGATACTTCACCGTTGTAGCCCAAAGTCTAGCAACTTTAACAGTACCATCATATAATTAAGTACTTACACATGGACCCGTACGTATGTATTGTGCCTAGTTCGATCATAACAATGCAGGCTGGATCACTTGATATTTTGACAAGATAATTTCGTATTTCGGAAGGCATGTTAAATCATTTCTGCCCAGTCTCATATTCTTATTGTGGTTGTAAAACAAAACATGTCAGAGCTCTATAGGCAGGCAATCAGCAAGCAAGTCCTAATAACACATGAATGACGAAGAAGAACGTCATGTACCTACCTAAGTTTTTTTTTTTAATTAGGTAAAATCGTAGCCCTTTCGTACCTAAATTGTAAGATAGGTATAATAAAGAGGCTTTTTATAAACTGAGCTTGGAAATAATGAAGAGATCAACTAAGCACGTAGGTTTTAAAATAAGTACCTGAGGGCCGTGCAGTGCAGCTCTACATACTTACATAATTCTACGGTTCACATAGAATAGAATAACTTTACCATGAAATAGCAAGAAAACTTGACTTAGTTTTGTATTTATAAAGCGATCTTAAGATTGAGAGCAACATTAAGTATGGTTTTGAGATGCCGTTTTGTACTGAAATGACTGATACTAACTCAAACTCGCTGCCAGTCCAGTCTCAAGAGATGATTATTTATACGGGCCTTTTTAGACTGTACTATTTCCGCGTCGTGCACAAGTTCACAATGCGCTCAACAGAGACTCAAGTTAGCGGATGTAGGCCCAATGACCACCACTCAACCTTGTCACAGCGATCGATCTCGATCAGCACTCGGCTGAATAAGGACAAAGAGAGCACGCCCGTACAAGGTCACTGTCACTTGGATGAGAAATGTCGCAGCCGCAGACGGCGAGACCGGAAGATGACATTATGTTGAGATCCAGTTTCGTGACCTCATGGTGACATTATGACGGTATTTTCACTGATCGATAATCGTTGTAATCTTGTGGACACGATCATTTTGGCATCATTTAAAACAGGCAACAAACTATAACGGGTGTAAGGGACGACGACGTACGTACCGCAAACTGATAGAGGTTGCTCAGTCAAAGAAACTGAACAACTTTCACTAGGAAAATTTCAGGAAAAAAAAGGGCTTTCCCATACAAATATTCGGATCGAGGTTGTCATTTTGTATGGGGAAATCATTTTTTTTTTGTCATTTGCTGGAATAATTTCCTGGTGTAAAATTTTAAGTTTTGTTGACTGAGCAACCCCTATCAGTTTGCGGTACGCTGCCATGCAAGACTAGATCCGGTATGCAAGAACAGATGCTGATTTATTTTTTAAATGTAATAGGTACTTTAAATAGCAGACAGGAAGTAGCACCATTTAGAATCTCGATAAAGTATCAGATCTTCTCAAGGCGGTCGTGATATGGTATTATTTTATGGGGCAATCTCCAATATCGTCTGCGGGATAACAAAAGTATTCTCAAGGACAATAGATTTGTCTTAGAACAGATTTATACTAGTGCAAGATAATAAATGTACCAGACATGTAATTATATGCTTATTACATGTTGCCAATCGCTCATAAAGAAGATTAGGTGTTGCTAGATAAATATTGCCTCACGCGAGTATAAAATATGATATGAAATAAGGCGTTTCGCGTTGTGGTAGGTCTATATAAATCTAGTCCGATTTGCAAGCAGAGCTGTAGTTCGCAATGTTACAAAACTGATAAATTAGGATCGTGATATTTGTTTCACTTTCGCAATAGGTCAATTGAAGTTGAGTAGTGAAACCTTTGGAGATATAATTTAAAAAGAAAGTTAGTTTTGGGCAACCGATCCATATTAATCAACTATAAATTAGACGTAAAAAATGAGGAGAGTATTTTTACATATTTGGCTTCCGTCTTCTTTACACAAACAGTCAGCTTATTTTTTTTTAATGGCAATCAATATTATAATATGACTCAAAATCGTACGTTGTTTATTATTCTTTTCTGTTCTGTATGATAAAGGTCGACACAAAACTGCTGCAAAAGGAGAGCCCATTTCCTAAGATAGTCGAAATTTAAAAAACAAACTTGTGAGGACTTACCGTCTGGCCAAGTTGATGGAGATGTCGAGTATGAGCTCCCCCACGCTGGCGAAGTCCTCAGCTTTCCACTCGCCCTTGGGCTGGGACACCACTGTCGAAACACAATACTTAAAAATCTGCTACTTGTGTACGCAAAAATGCTTATTTCTATTACGATACAGGGAGTAGGTACAGTCAGCAAAGGTTTGCTGGACAGGGTCGCTCGAAACTGATGAAATTATTTCAGTAAATTACTTATTGATTTTCATGACAAACCACTAATCCGATCCGAGCGGCCCTGTCCAGCGTGCCCAGATATCCTTTGCTAACTATACATTCGCAAACTTATATTTGAATAAAATTGATGAGGAAAAACATCTCTCTGATTATGTCTTGTTTATTTTACAGATCTTATTGAACAAGTTTCCATCTACGCTAGCACTTCTCTATCATTATCATCATCAGCTCATAATACATCCCCACCGAGGGGCTCGAGCCTACCCTGAATAGGGCGACTTCTCTATCTATCTAAAAACAAAAAATTCTCATTTTTTGTATTTATCATACAATATGTTTCATACACACAACACAAGTTTACATACATACATACATAAAATCACGCCTTTTTCCCTATTGGGGTAGGCAGAACCTAAATAAAGGTCATTCCGCCACGTCTGACAAGTTTTGAGGGTGATTATGTATGATTATGTATATTATGTATATTACAGGGTGATTATGTATAGGTATATTGCTATAGTGACAGGTTGTCAGCCCATCGCCTAAATTGCAATACACTGAAACCCTCGATTCCCTTAGCTGATTTTTACAGCATGCACGGGAGGAGATGCAGCTGGCACATTCTATGTTTTTCTATCACTCCCAGTCCAGCATGGAAGAACACAAGTTTAATTTTACATAATGAATTGTATTTTGTATTTGTCACTACAACCTGTATTCACATATGTTATTCAGAACCAATAAATGTATTTACGTATCTATCTACGTAAGTAAACGTATATGATTAAGTCATAGATAAGATAAGCTTCAACCTCGCATAAGTTATGCAATAATCACAGTTAGTTAAATGATAATTATAAATATAGACAGACATACAATCTGCATAATTATTAGCACTACAGGTACTGGTTAATTAATAATTAACCAATTAGACTAGTTTCGATCAAGCACTTAACAAGATGGATAATATTTCTATGAGATAATTAATTACCTACGATTTACGAAAAAAGTTTATATTTAAATTTAAAATGAAAGTTTATTTCAGACAATAAGACTTATCTTTAATGAAAATTATGATCGCCCTATTCAGGGTAGGCTTGTGTCCCTCGGTGGGGATGTATATGAGCTGACGAATATGAAAACCTAACTTTGCTGTAATAATACCTAAAAGAAATACGTACCTATCCTGTTCCTGGCTTCCAGATAAGCTTGGTTGATGGCATCGTATGTGATGCAAGTGTGCTGCGCGTCGTAGCCGCTGAAACAGAAAAAAATTGTTCATAAAATATATACATACAAAGAAGCCTAAGCCTGAACATAAACAGGGCAGGAAATGTGTTAAAAGATCATTAAAAGTATTCACTATTTTTGTCAACGAAGTACGAGTTTAAAAAATAAAGAGTCCTAAGTAGGTATATCAGGTTCAAGAAATGAAAAAGAAATGCCTACTGGTTTCGCTAGCTCCCAACGCCTTCTACTATTCTGTGTTATGTTATGGCACGTCCGGAAAATTGGGTTTGGTCTACAATTTTATGCAGACAAAACGAGAAGAAATACTGCACTATGCTGCGAAAACAAAAGCATCTTCAATGGTATACATCTTGAACACGTAAAGGCATGTAATTGTCGGTGGCCCACATCACATCGCAACCCGCGTTTAGAGGGCAGGGGTCACCCCACTTAATGAGGCTCGGCTATTCACGTTACGTTACTCGACGTTCTGTTACGTCAACAACAATAACCACCGCGATTAGACGTTACTACATCTCATGAATGTTTGGTATTTTGTGCTCCGTTTTTTCTAGGGCTGATTATATTTTGCTCTGCAACATTCTAGCCATTTGCTAACGAACAACTCTATCAAATATCGAAAACTGATGTCCGATAAACCTATGTGGCTTCTATCTATCTCAGCCAGCAGCTTACGTTTAAGCACAAATAAGCATATTTTTACCTACACTCAGCAGAACGAGTCCATCCATTGCAAATCTAGTCAATCTAGTGGCACACTAATCGGACGGAAGTTCTATTTAAATATGGAAGCGTTAGCGCATAATTATGTAAACAACCCATAAATAATGTCGTTGAACTAGTCACTGGCCAGAACTGAATAAATTTCGCGCCAAACGCTCGCTTTGTTCCGTCTGACCGTTACTGGCCAGTCACAAAATATCTTATAAGAAAGTAATAAATTTTTTAAAATTATCATCGTGCAAAAATTCTCGTAATAGTTGCTATTTTTAGGGTGGGTGGTGAAGGTGACGTTCAGAAATAAGATGCAATTTGATTTTATGGGTTATTAAAACATGTTATAACTTTTATGTGGGTTTTTAATAGTCAACAAATATCTTGGGTTATGTAATCAAATCTATCTCAAAGTTAGAGTGTTGTGATAGTTGGGAAATTCGAGTGCATGCGAACAAAGCGTAGTTTAGTGAAGTTACGTCCGTTCCCACGTGTAGCGGATGAGTTCTCGGCAATTCTTACGATTAGATTTACCTAATAGCTAGTACCCCATACCACATGGGATCTTGGCTTTTGTAAATGTATATGTAGTACAAATATCAAATGTACTAACTAACGGGGTCACATTTTAGAGCAACGATATAGAGCACCATTTTAAATCTAATGATTTTTTGCTCTAAACCAAATTATCTATCAAACCAAATTCTTTTACTAAGCACAATATGTTATACGTATTATTTGATTTCAATCTCGGAATATGATGTAGTAACTCACAGCGGAATAAATTTCAAAACTATTTAATAGAGTCATAGTACCATAGGAGATCGCTGGCGGCGGCACATTAACCACTTTAATATCATAGAAAGTAGAAGATCTCGTCTTGTTAAATGTCGACAGGGTTTAGTCCATTTTGCAAAATTTGAAAGCCTTGCAAAACATCATTAGAACGACGTGGTAATGGCCGCGTAAACGGGATCTTAAGAGAGACAAATTATTGTGAGTCAATTTACACTGCTCTTAAGTCTAGAGTCGTGAGTGCATGCTAGCGATAAACAAATAGGCAAGAGTGGACATGTGCATACGAGACGAGGAGGTCGAGCCGTTAGACGGTAAGCATAATACTTATGATCGGTGTACCTGTACACTTAGAATCACCTATACTATTAGATATTAATGAGTTAGGTAGGCATAGGAACAAGCTGCTTCATTTTGAATAATAAATACGAGTACATTATATGCCAAAAAATGTGGACAGCACTAAATGAACGGCATGTAGAGCACAGAATAAATCGACATTTTATTCATAGATTCTATTGAGATAGCCACATTAAACGTCGTAGAACACAGCAGATCTATATCTATTTGATACCGTCACATTAAAGAAAGGTGTTTAATATGGTGGCTTTATGTCTCTATTAGAGCATTCGCACGAGTTGGTAAATGAATGAAAGGTTTAGCGAAAGGATTTTTGAAAGTGAATGTGGTAGACTTGCTTAAGACCCGTTTTAGTAGTGCGTAGGTAAGATGAAAGTAATTGTTAAGTGTATTACGGGTTTAGAACATTACATCAGCCTTTGACATGGGGTCAAACAAAGTAGTTATTATATCTAGTTTAACAGATTCCACTAAGCGCGGTTTTTATTGTTCAATCTAAATTCCTTACGTAACTAAATGGCTTGAAAAATGTTCAACACAATAGAAGACGCAACGGAAATGTTTTTTTTTTTTATAGTTTGTGTGAACTTGAAGGTGTCGTCGCCTTTTATTTGGGCGTAACTAAACTTTCGCGAATAGCACTATTATAATATTTTCCTGCGGGTATTTGGAGCTGATATACTGCACTGCCCTGCCACAGAAAACATTAGCTGCGCTCTACGCGTGGCCATCAAAATTGAAAGTAGGTATAGGGTGTTTTTCCATTACTACTTAGGTAGATATTAGTATGCCAAAAATAAAACGTATATGATAAACACGCGACAACTAATCACAAGCCTAGAAAAATCGGAGACAGTGTGAACTATAGCAGGTAAGTATGTCAAGTTTGCGACAATGTGACGCATCACCGGCGGGGACATCGGAGATAGTAGCTTTACTCCCGCGCAGCCGGCGGCATTGGACCAGTCCACTACCACTTCTAGTGCCACTGAATAATAACTACTTAGTGCTAAATGTAATCCAATTACAGATTCAGATAGTGTTCGCACTATCGATTAAGTATACCTAGTTGACATCGTTACTTTTTACATAGCAAATATCCGATCTGGCTTATGTTACAAGCGTGAAAGGCTCTATGGCCTTTCTGATGAGTGTCGAAGAACAAGAAACGCATCGGTTCGTCGTTGACCACTGTTTAGTCTTCATTTCGACTCTTTAGATGCGGAATCATTGAAATAAAATTAGAAAATTTTGGCCCAATAGTTTCTCCTTACTCAACCGGACTTTGTATTGGAGATAATCGTATACGACTCCTGCGCACTCGAAAAGCTTCATCCATCGAATGGAGCTCCACGTCACTCAATCGATGTTTATGTCGGCTGTTTCGTAGATTTATTGCCGATTTGAATATTGAAATTACCAAATTGATTATCGAAGACAAATCGTGAGGTTTGGTATAAGAGCGATTTATTACGCTGTTTATCAATATTAAATTAGAAATGTGTTCTTAAGTAACCATAATAATGTTTTCGTAAGCAACCACTGATCACTGATGATTTCTGTGCCCTGTAAGATTGTTAATGCTCTCATAATCGTTGAAGGGTTTAACTTTTCTGAACGCACGTTATCGCATTCACTGACGTGTCCTGACGTCAAAGACGTCAACGATGGTAGTCGCTACTAGTCCTACTAGGTTTAGCTATGTTCCTCATGCTACTTACAAGTTTCCTTTCAGCAGATTGAGAGAGTAGTCGTAGGCGGAGGTGCGGCCAGGTCCGTTGAGGTAGAGAGCGCAGTCGCCGTCGTCTCCAGCCGTCAAAGACGTCAGCGATGCAGCGTATCCACACGCTAGCGTAGATGGAAACTTGTTCAATAAGATCTGTAAAATAAACAAGACATAATCAGAGAGATGTTTTTCCTCATCAATTTTATTCAAATATAAGTTTGCGAATGTATAGTTAGCAAAGGATATCTGGGCACGCTGGACAGGGCCGCTCGGATCGGATTAGTGGTTTGTCATGAAAATCAATAAGTAATTTACTGAAATAATTTCATCAGTTTCGAGCGACCCTGTCCAGCAAACCTTTGCTGACTGTACCTACTCCCTGTATCGTAATAGAAATAAGCATTTTTGCGTACACAAGTAGCAGATTTTTAAGTATTGTGTTTCGACAGTGGTGTCCCAGCCCAAGGGCGAGTGGAAAGCTGAGGACTTCGCCAGCGTGGGGGAGCTCATACTCGACATCTCCATCAACTTGGCCAGACGGTAAGTCCTCACAAGTTTGTTTTTTAAATTTCGACTATCTTAGGAAATGGGCTCTCCTTTTGCAGCAGTTTTGTGTCGACCTTTATCATACAGAACAGAAAAGAATAATAAACAACGTACGATTTTGAGTCATATTATCAAT
>JARACY010004661.1:0-25742 GCA_029255725.1 Scrobipalpa atriplicella | reverse complement strand
AATTAAATGGATAAATATGACTTACCGGGATTACCAACATACTCATACCGATTGTACTTCGACTCATTACTAGACTCACTATACACAACATTAAATAAAAATAAGACTATTAAAAATGTAAATGATTTGTTTTGCATTTTGTGAATCTTTGTGCATAAAGCAACAAAGTATAAACCTAGATTTGTAAATTGCGTTGCTTTTATACGTATCGTGTATAAAACTACGAATATTCCAATTAAATTCGTTTTTGATTGGGTAATTGTGCAGAATTTACCGATTAGTTAAAGCAAATCAGGGTAATGCTTAGTGAGATAATAATGGATTAACGCACTAGCGAACAACGTGCACACCAGAAAAAAATATAATGTTTTTTCAGCATCAACTTTAGTAGCTTACTGGTTCATAAGCTGAAGTTACCTATGTAAGGCTGTAAGGTATAAGCTGAAATATTAACTGGTTCCTCTTTGCAGAATCAATCGCAGTACTCTTCAGAGATGTCCCAACCGATATTCAGGAACTACCCTGACCAACTCTGCATATTTTATCTCCGCATACATTCAATATAATATTTGTAATTTTGGAATACTTCTCACATAGGAATCTATAATTTTGTGTATCGCACATGAAAAATATGACATCTTCCTGATTTGTATTGAACCTTTTCTTGTTGAATTATAATTTTGTGTTTGTCTTATTTCTGTTTTAGTGTAGAATAAATTAGTCAGTCTAAATTTTCCATGAGTAAGCCTGTGATATCATTGCCCTAAGAAGGGGGTACCATCGACCTAATCCCATACACAACCACATTATGAGTGTTGTTTTGTTCCATAATTTACAAAACCTATGAAGTAATTTGCCTGTCGATGATTAATGATGTTAATACAGATAAATTAAAGCTATCATGATTTACATACAATTTAAAGAACGACTGATTTAGTATTGATTAGTTTGCCTCTACACACTCAGCAAACTGCAGCGTACATTTGCGTATAAATATCATAATTTTAATAATCACAGCTGGTATTTTAGCTTGAGTTTCGTCAAAATGAGAAACTGCATGTGCTTTGTGATTTTGCTGTTCAGTTTCAATAACTATGTTGGTACTAATTCATATTATGAAACGATTGGGAATCCAGGTGAAAAGTATATAATATCTTTACTCATTTTGTTCCTTTACTGGTACTAATTTTGCAAAAGGATACTCAACATCAACTAATAAAATATATTTTTCATTATATTTAAAAGATGATGATTCTTTTCTATTAAAAATATTATCTGACTGCAATCAAAAAGCTTTGATATCATATAAATTTGAAACAAAACAAATTTTACAATGATTTATAGATGACACAGCAAAGATCGAGCGTCCATGTCCAACGTACGATCTGAACTGCATACGTGTGTTTTTCCAAAAACATGCGCACTGCAAAAAGACTTTTGGACCTGTACCAGATCCTATATCCAGGTGAGTTACAATTATACACATTTTTTTTTAAATGGTGAAATGAAATGTTGTCTAATTATTATTTTTTTCCAGGCCCCAAACAAATCTTTTCTTACCTAGAATCAACATTTCAATTTCAACAACTGATCTAGAAGTCACTGGACTAAATGGGAGAGTTGACGAATTCTAGTAAGTTCGTTCGTTTAGTAAAACAAGATTCTTATAATCAGACATTTTTGTGACCCTTTAAAACTGCCTGTTTTAGCATTAATAAAGATACTGACAGATTGGTGATATCTGTGGAGTTCGCGAGCATGAACCAAAGTACCAATAACGTCTACTTTAAGTTCCACCGCAGAGCAAAGGAGCCAGTTGTGACAAGAGGCACTGGCAGCATCGCCTATGGTATGTATTGGATTACCAATTATGAATAATACTTCAACCATAAAAAAAATGTGTATAATTGTAACTCACCTGGATATAGGATCTGGTACAGGTCCAAAAGTCTTTTTGCAGTGCGCATGTTTTTGGAAAAACACACGTATGCAGTTCAGATCGTACGTTGGACATGGACGCTCGATCTTTGCTGTGTCATCTATAAATCATTGTAAAATTTGTTTTGTTTCAAATTTATATGATATCAAAGCTTTTTGATTGCAGTCAGATAATATTTTTAATAGAAAAGAATCATCATCTTTTAAATATAATGAAAAATATATTTTATTAGTTGATGTTGAGTATCCTTTTGCAAAATTAGTACCAGTAAAGGAACAAAATGAGTAAAGATATTATATACTTTTCACCTGGATTCCCAATCGTTTCATAATATGAATTAGTACCAACATAGTTATTGAAACTGAACAGCAAAATCACAAAGCACATGCAGTTTCTCATTTTGACGAAACTCAAGCTAAAATACCAGCTGTGATTATTAAAATTATGATATTTATACGCAAATGTACGCTGCAGTTTGCTGAGTGTGTAGAGGCAAACTAATCAATACTAAATCAGTCGTTCTTTAAATTGTATGTAAATCATGATAGCTTTAATTTATCTGTATTAACATCATTAATCATCGACAGGCAAATTACTTCATAGGTTTTGTAAATTATGGAACAAAACAACACTCATAATGTGGTTGTGTATGGGATTAGGTCGATGGTACCCCTTCTTAGGGCAATGATATCACAGGCTTACTCATGGAAAATTTAGACTGACTAATTTATTCTACACTAAAACAGAAATAAGACAAACACAAAATTATAATTCAACAAGAAAAGGTTCAATACAAATCAGGAAGATGTCATATTTTTCATGTGCGATACACAAAATTATAGATTCCTATGTGAGAAGTATTCCAAAATTACAAATATTATATTGAATGTATGCGGAGATAAAATATGCAGAGTTGGTCAGGGTAGTTCCTGAATATCGGTTGGGACATCTCTGAAGAGTACTGCGATTGATTCTGCAAAGAGGAACCAGTTAATATTTCAGCTTATACCTTACAGCCTTACATAGGTAACTTCAGCTTATGAACCAGTAAGCTACTAAAGTTGATGCTGAAAAAACATTATATTTTTTTCTGGTGTGCACGTTGTTCGCTAGTGCGTTAATCCATTATTATCTCACTAAGCATTACCCTGATTTGCTTTAACTAATCGGTAAATTCTGCACAATTACCCAATCAAAAACGAATTTAATTGGAATATTCGTAGTTTTATACACGATACGTATAAAAGCAACGCAATTTACAAATCTAGGTTTATACTTTGTTGCTTTATGCACAAAGATTCACAAAATGCAAAACAAATCATTTACATTTATTAATTGATCTTGTTGACCGAACACTATTTATTAATGTTAATTAAATGGATAAATATGACTTACCGGGATTACCAACATACTCATACCGATTGTACTTCGACTCATTACTAGACTCACTATACACAACATTAAATAAAAATAAGACTATTAAAAATGTAAATGATTTGTTTTGCATTTTGTGAATCTTTGTGCATAAAGCAACAAAGTATAAACCTAGATTTGTAAATTGCGTTGCTTTTATACGTATCGTGTATAAAACTACGAATATTCCAATTAAATTCGTTTTTGATTGGGTAATTGTGCAGAATTTACCGATTAGTTAAAGCAAATCAGGGTAATGCTTAGTGAGATAATAATGGATTAACGCACTAGCGAACAACGTGCACACCAGAAAAAAATATAATGTTTTTTCAGCATCAACTTTAGTAGCTTACTGGTTCATAAGCTGAAGTTACCTATGTAAGGCTGTAAGGTATAAGCTGAAATATTAACTGGTTCCTCTTTGCAGAATCAATCGCAGTACTCTTCAGAGATGTCCCAACCGATATTCAGGAACTACCCTGACCAACTCTGCATATTTTATCTCCGCATACATTCAATATAATATTTGTAATTTTGGAATACTTCTCACATAGGAATCTATAATTTTGTGTATCGCACATGAAAAATATGACATCTTCCTGATTTGTATTGAACCTTTTCTTGTTGAATTATAATTTTGTGTTTGTCTTATTTCTGTTTTAGTGTAGAATAAATTAGTCAGTCTAAATTTTCCATGAGTAAGCCTGTGATATCATTGCCCTAAGAAGGGGTACCATCGACCTAATCCCATACACAACCACATTATGAGTGTTGTTTTGTTCCATAATTTACAAAACCTATGAAGTAATTTGCCTGTCGATGATTAATGATGTTAATACAGATAAATTAAAGCTATCATGATTTACATACAATTTAAAGAACGACTGATTTAGTATTGATTAGTTTGCCTCTACACACTCAGCAAACTGCAGCGTACATTTGCGTATAAATATCATAATTTTAATAATCACAGCTGGTATTTTAGCTTGAGTTTCGTCAAAATGAGAAACTGCATGTGCTTTGTGATTTTGCTGTTCAGTTTCAATAACTATGTTGGTACTAATTCATATTATGAAACGATTGGGAATCCAGGTGAAAAGTATATAATATCTTTACTCATTTTGTTCCTTTACTGGTACTAATTTTGCAAAAGGATACTCAACATCAACTAATAAAATATATTTTTCATTATATTTAAAAGATGATGATTCTTTTCTATTAAAAATATTATCTGACTGCAATCAAAAAGCTTTGATATCATATAAATTTGAAACAAAACAAATTTTACAATGATTTATAGATGACACAGCAAAGATCGAGCGTCCATGTCCAACGTACGATCTGAACTGCATACGTGTGTTTTTCCAAAAACATGCGCACTGCAAAAAGACTTTTGGACCTGTACCAGATCCTATATCCAGGTGAGTTACAATTATACACATTTTTTTTATGGTTGAAGTATTATTCATAATTGGTAATCCAATACATACCATAGGCGATGCTGCCAGTGCCTCTTGTCACAACTGGCTCCTTTGCTCTGCGGTGGAACTTAAAGTAGACGTTATTGGTACTTTGGTTCATGCTCGCGAACTCCACAGATATCACCAATCTGTCAGTATCTTTATTAATGCTAAAACAGGCAGTTTTAAAGGGTCACAAAAATGTCTGATTATAAGAATCTTGTTTTACTAAACGAACGAACTTACTAGAATTCGTCAACTCTCCCATTTAGTCCAGTGACTTCTAGATCAGTTGTTGAAATTGAAATGTTGATTCTAGGTAAGAAAAGATTTGTTTGGGGCCTGGAAAAAAATAATAATTAGACAACATTTCATTTCACCATTTAAAAAAAAATGTGTATAATTGTAACTCACCTGGATATAGGATCTGGTACAGGTCCAAAAGTCTTTTTGCAGTGCGCATGTTTTTGGAAAAACACACGTATGCAGTTCAGATCGTACGTTGGACATGGACGCTCGATCTTTGCTGTGTCATCTATAAATCATTGTAAAATTTGTTTTGTTTCAAATTTATATGATATCAAAGCTTTTTGATTGCAGTCAGATAATATTTTTAATAGAAAAGAATCATCATCTTTTAAATATAATGAAAAATATATTTTATTAGTTGATGTTGAGTATCCTTTTGCAAAATTAGTACCAGTAAAGGAACAAAATGAGTAAAGATATTATATACTTTTCACCTGGATTCCCAATCGTTTCATAATATGAATTAGTACCAACATAGTTATTGAAACTGAACAGCAAAATCACAAAGCACATGCAGTTTCTCATTTTGACGAAACTCAAGCTAAAATACCAGCTGTGATTATTAAAATTATGATATTTATACGCAAATGTACGCTGCAGTTTGCTGAGTGTGTAGAGGCAAACTAATCAATACTAAATCAGTCGTTCTTTAAATTGTATGTAAATCATGATAGCTTTAATTTATCTGTATTAACATCATTAATCATCGACAGGCAAATTACTTCATAGGTTTTGTAAATTATGGAACAAAACAACACTCATAATGTGGTTGTGTATGGGATTAGGTCGATGGTACCCCTTCTTAGGGCAATGATATCACAGGCTTACTCATGGAAAATTTAGACTGACTAATTTATTCTACACTAAAACAGAAATAAGACAAACACAAAATTATAATTCAACAAGAAAAGGTTCAATACAAATCAGGAAGATGTCATATTTTTCATGTGCGATACACAAAATTATAGATTCCTATGTGAGAAGTATTCCAAAATTACAAATATTATATTGAATGTATGCGGAGATAAAATATGCAGAGTTGGTCAGGGTAGTTCCTGAATATCGGTTGGGACATCTCTGAAGAGTACTGCGATTGATTCTGCAAAGAGGAACCAGTTAATATTTCAGCTTATACCTTACAGCCTTACATAGGTAACTTCAGCTTATGAACCAGTAAGCTACTAAAGTTGATGCTGAAAAAACATTATATTTTTTTCTGGTGTGCACGTTGTTCGCTAGTGCGTTAATCCATTATTATCTCACTAAGCATTACCCTGATTTGCTTTAACTAATCGGTAAATTCTGCACAATTACCCAATCAAAAACGAATTTAATTGGAATATTCGTAGTTTTATACACGATACGTATAAAAGCAACGCAATTTACAAATCTAGGTTTATACTTTGTTGCTTTATGCACAAAGATTCACAAAATGCAAAACAAATCATTTACATTTTTAATAGTCTTATTTTTATTTAATGTTGTGTATAGTGAGTCTAGTAATGAGTCGAAGTACAATCGGTATGAGTATGTTGGTAATCCCGGTAAGTCATATTTATCCATTTAATTAACATTAATAAATAGTGTTCGGTCAACAAGATCAATTAATAAAACCTGAAACAAAATGAATTGCAAAGTTTTTAATAACACTCCAATATATACAAGTGTGTTTTGTATAATTTGTCAGACGTGGCAGAACGACCTATGTTTAGGTTGTTTACGCTCTGCCTACCCCATTAGGGATAAAGGTGTGATTATATGTATGTATGTATGTATGTGGTTTGTATAAAAAGAATAATAATCTAAACTATAACTATCTTAAAATCTTGACAAAATTATAAAAAAAAAACATAATATCACAGATGACACAGCAAAGATCGAGCGTCCGTGTCCGACTTATGATCTGAACTGCATCCGTGCTTTCTTCGAAAAGCATGCGCACTGCAAGAAGACTTTTGGACCTATGCCGGATCCTGTCAACCGGTAGTGAATTATAATGTAGATAAAATAACATAGATAGGATAAAATTGATAAAAAATATTTGATTCAACTGACACACTTATAGAAATTTGTTACATTTGATACATTAAATAAAACAAATAAAAAATAGTAAAAAAACAAGTATAATAAAAATAAATAAAAACAGTTCATAATTTCATAAGTCAAAGTTAAAATGTTTAAATGTTTTACAGACCTCAAGCTAACAATTTCGTCCCAAGAGTAAACATTACCGTTGCTATTGATGATCAGAAGGTTGGAGGCCTCAATGGTCGCGTTGAAGAATTTTTGTAAGTAAATGCAAAACTAAATGGTATAAATATTGCATATTTTTAGCAACTAATCAGTTATTTTTAAAGAGATTGCAAAGCAAAACTTTTCACTACTCCTTGAACCCCTTGAGTCCCTTTTGAGCTTCTGTTACCACTCTGTTCATTTATAGGTAGTAGAGTTAGGACAATGCAGGATGGGTCAGAATTAATCTTTATTTGTCACCAGATTGTTTTACGTGTAAGATAATTTCTTGCTTCTGACTAGTTTAAAATTCTGATAAATAAGCTCTTAAACTAGACGGACCTAATAAGCCCGGAGATGGAAAACTTATTTTTTAATTTTCCAGCATAAATCGAGAGACAGACAGGTTGGTTATTGCTGTTGAGTTCCGGAACATGTCCCAAACGTCCAACTACACTCACTTCAAGTTCATTCGTAGCGGAAAGGAACCTGTCGTTACTGTGGGTTTCGCCTCGGTCATTTACGGTATTTTTTTCTTTTAATTTGATTTTATAATTTATTAATTCACTAATGGGTAGGTGAATTCAGAGATCAAGGAAAACTTTAACTTAAAGACTATCTGGTGATATTGAAATCAAACTAACTAACATTGACATCGATGCGTAAGAGCACATTGTCTATCCCGAGAGAACAGAGGGGGACGGCAACAAATTTTGGTTAAGATTTAGTTAAGTCATGCTGTCCACGAATCAATAGCATTGATAAAGTTACCTAATCATTATTCATTTAGCCGAATAACTTTTTCTGTGGTACCAAAAGAAGACCTGGACTCGACTCCAAATTCATCGAGTATTTCATTATTGAAACTAATTTTAAAATGCATCTACCTACCTAACTGTAAAAAGTTGTAATTTTCAGATTCGCTCACCATAACAGCTGTCATTCCGAAGGTCAAAGACCTGCAGTTGGATGATGCTGAGTGCACCACCTTCACCAACGATGCCATGCCTCGGTTTTCTATATCGCCTACTCTAGCAGAGAGTGATGGTAAATATTAAAAAAATAGATTTTCCTGATATTTAAAGGCTCTTTGTAAACGTGAACACTTTTTCCAAATTACGAATCATCATCATCTCCGGTCCTGGGATAGACTCTTCAGCTCGTGGTACTGCCGTCCAGTCAATGTGGTTGTCTGGAATAGCAAACCATTTAAAATTATGACACAAAAATAAAATGTCTTATTGAGTCGTTTATAAAATCTGACATCAACTTGACAAAGGGGAAGATAGTAAAAAAAGAATTGTTATGTTTCAGACCCCCAGGTGCAAAGAGCTGTAACTGAATTCTTGGCTAATCTACCAAACAACATCCAGGAACTTTTCCTCACTGACTCAGCATATCTCATCGCTACCTACATTCAGTACAATATTTGTGATTTTGGACTATTCCTTACATAATCATTAATCAAATGTCATTTATCACTTGTCTATATTTATGCAATAATAATTTGAAAGCAAAGTAGAAATTTCAAAATAAAATGTAATCTTTCAATGTAAGGGTTTCATTGTGTATTTTGTATTTCTTGTTGATCGTCATAAAGGGTACAATACACTTGTCCAACATAATATCCATTTATTCATAACGATGTGTCTTCAAGTTGCTCTGTGGTCTTTCTGCCTTTCAGCCTACCTACTTACGTTCTCTCTGGTCGTGTCACTCAATCTGTCCAGAATCAATCAATCAGTATCAAAATAAGAGATTGAAGGAATAGAGAGTGCACTTGTTGTGTATTGCAGAAACACTTGGGCACTCTAACTATACCCGCGCAGTTGGCTGATCTCTGGTAGATAGGCCGACATCACTGAAAATCGGTTGGTAGAACGAATTTTATATGATTTTTCGCAATAATACCGCATTTTAATAGTGCATCGAGCAATTCATTATCCTAAATTTGCTACATTATAGCATCAATCTACGTAATCACGTCTTGTACAAGTACTATAATTATTAAATCAATAATTTTTTACACACGAAACGTATTTCAACTGAACAAATCGGTATGAAATCCCTTTGACAGACAGACATAATGATCACCGGAATAAAGATAAATCAACCAAATGAAGTTGACCACAGGTGCTTGAATATCCCTAACATCAGCGACTGGATTATCCACCTGTATGCAGGGCTGCCACAAAGAAATATTATTCGATATTGACCATGTTATGAAGTTGGTAAGTAAATTACTTAGTGATGAAATACTTATTTTGAAACTTATCATCAAAAGATCATTGAAAGAAGGACAACTGGCGCAAGTTTGTATCGGAGGCTAAGATCCTCTGTGGGTCGCTCAGCGTAGTATGAATAAGCATGACCAACAACAGCATGCACACCCATCTGCTGCTAAATGAAATTACCGTGTTTCCACATTATACTCTCATACGACACGTTGAGCATATTAACTGTACAAATGAGCTATAGCAGCCCTACGCGTCACGGCGAATCAATGGAATATTAATTGGTTTTAAAGAGGGCTGCGGATTGTGCGTATAATTGGACAGTTGATTGTGACCGTCTGTGGTTTGTTCGCTTTGTTTATTATACTGTGTGTTTATTATGCTGTGGTGTTGCGAGTTCATTAATTTAATTTCACTGGCCATTCATATTAAAACTGGAGTTGTCAGATCTGACATTGGTTTTCATCGGCTTTTCTTTTCAAATGCATTCCACACGAAAATAGTTCACATTATTACAAGTATTTCCAAAATTACTCAGACATTTCAAAACTTGTAAATTTTACACTTCTTTTAGGTTGCAAAGACCTGAATTTTTTCAAAATTCCTTGTTTCCTTCGTTTTCTAAATTATTTCACTTCGCCTTTTCAAAAGTCTGACAGAAGTCTGGTCATAAATCGAGGAGTTCACGTAATTAGAGGATTTATTAATGGTTTGGTCACCACCACGTATCAGGGTAATTGACGAAAATAAAAACGTAAGGGAAACGACCATGATGGACAACCTTCCTTTTTCCAAATGTTTATGCATCGAGATCCATTCGCTGATGTTGGTATTGAGTGGATGTTCTTTGATGTGTTTTTTCCAAAAGTTTCTATACATCTCTGAAATATCCTTTGTTCAAATTTGTCTGCTTTGTTTTTATTTGTAAGTAGAATGTTCAAAAAGGAGCAAAGGACGTAATAAAAACTATTATAGTGGATGAGAATCACAGTCATTATGCACTACTTTATTGTTTGGCTAAAGAACAGAATAAAAGGTATGGTAGATAGGTCAAAATATGAAAATAAAATGGACTTCTCATGAAAAATGTGGCAGCTGTTTGAGTCATTTTGAATATGAGCCGGAGCACCATTATTTCATACTTCTATGGAACATAGGTAATATTCTACCTATCTATAAGAAAGTTGTTCAGTTTCATGGTCTAAACAAGAAGCCCTTAAAATTTCTTTTGTAAATAAAAAATCTCGCAAACAGAGTAAAAGCTGCAAGCGGATGTAAATTTAAAATCGAGGAATGTCCATTACAGCCTAAAGGTTGGTTCCATGTAGACGGCGTCATAATCGGCGGCACCTGTCGCGCGGGAAACGCACACGGCTCCGTCACTGTCACACGGAAAGCAAAACATGCTGTTGAAAAAAAAATTAGGGGATTATTTCCACGATACGTCATCGTATTTGTACTTACATTAATAAAAAATAGGAGACATTTTACTGTTTAATTATATTTTAAACAGTTTTTATTTGGGTTTCAAGGAGGGTTGGTAAAGTTTTTTACTAATATTATAAAATCAGTTTTCCTTCGACATAGTTTAAGTATTTTATTTTTGAACTTAAAGTAATAAATGTCAACATATTTTTATTTGGCAACCCTATCATAAGTCCAACTGTCGTGGTATCCATGTGTCGCTCATACCAGTCATACTTATTCGTCAAATCCGTAGATAGCCACCCTGTATAATTGGTAAATTAATTGGCCCTCGTTCTGGCCCCGGACTGAACAAATACGATAAATGCTCATGAATGGCTTTGGGGACTCAATGGCCTTTTAGGTGGATGCGTGCATTTGCGTTTTTCTAACGACTGTAACAAACTAGAGCCATATTTTTGAATCACTCAAATGAAATTCACATATACGGAAGAGTGACAAAAATGCTTGCGATAGAAAAATCTTTCCAAAATCGACACCTACTTTACATTTTTCATGATTGGTTTGTAATGTCGACAAGTTAAATTTAAATATTAATAATAATTCTAAACATTAGTGGACTACGGTTGCTTTCTGTACGACTGTAGTGCCAAAACACACCTAAATAAACTTGATAAAGTTCAGAATCAGGCTATGCGGGTGATTGGAGGGTTCATCAAAAGTACTCCAATTCACGTGATGGAATCCGAATTATGTCTTGTGCCCTTATTTTTGAGGAGAAAATTGTTAGCTTACAAATACTGTCTTAAAACTCAGTCCTGGTCTAACAACATTACAACTAACATAATTAAGAATTTGGCCGCCGTTTGTCCCTCAAATTACTGGTTAAACAAAAGAAAGCCACTATTAGTTATAGCACATTGGGATACCAAAGATCACTACGTTTATTCAACTGACCCACTGCCGATATTTCAACTAGATATTTGGGTATCGGCAATTAATGTCTATAAAATAATCGAAACCAATCTGGAATGTATCAAACTTTCAAAAAGATCATATGAGATAAACAACATCAATATTGACGTTAAACTAGAACTGCACAACAAATATTTCGGTTGGGACTACGTATTCACTGATGGCTCAAAGAGCAGTGCTGGTATCGGTGCCGCAGTGTTTCATAGTAAAACTAACTACAAACTACGGTGTAAGATCACCAATGAGGTATCTGTTATGTCGGCGGAACTCGTTGCAATTTCTGAAGCCCTCTCTTATATTCTACTCAACAATTTGACTAAATGTGTAATTCTTTCTGATTGCAAATCTGCATTACAACACATTATTCGATGCACAAGTTCATGCCACAGAGGAATTTCTGTTGCATATGAGATTCTAAAAAATCTACATGAGTGCAATAATAGAGGCTTGCTTCTGAAGTTGCAGTGGGTTCCGTCGCACATAGGACTGAGAGGCAACGAGGTGGCAGATGTGCTGGCCCGGGACGCTGCACTTCACGGTGCAGAGTACCCGTTGAGTCCAGACATATCAGAGACATTCATAAAATTCAAAAATAGTAATTATGACAGTTGGAAGGAATATTTTGACGTTAGATCACTCTCAAAGGGAATCTGGTACAAAACAATTCAGTGCAAACCACCCCGCACCCCATTATTCATGGATTTGAAATTACCTCGTAAAGTTCTCAAAATTCTTGTAAGACTTAGATCAGGACACGTTCCGTTTAACAAATTTGGCCATCTAATGAGAAAAATCGTCTCACCAAATTGCGAAGTGTGTAATAAAATAGAAGATGCCTTTCATGTGCTAGCAGAATGCAGCCGCAACAGCCCGCGCAGAGAGATTTTGTTCAAAAATCTAAAATTAAACCCACTTGACTTAGGAAACTTCCAAGAATTACTTACTTGCTCAAATTTAATAGAGATCGTCGAAATTTACCAATTATATAAAGCTTTTGAACAAAATCGCTCTGCACAGGCAAACCCAACCTAAACATTATGTATGAGTGATCTAACGTCTATAAGGAACAATAGGGCTGGCGTGTACTAATCGTACAAAAGCCCTCTAAAATCGTTGAAAAAAAAAAAAAAAAAAACATTAGTGTGAAACTTGAATTCATTTATTTAGATATTTATATTCTGATACATTTAAACGGATCCCCTAAATCAGGGGTCTTCAACCCGCGGCCCGCGGGCCGCATGCGGCCCGTGGAGCTTTGGCTTGCGGCCCGGCGGGTCAGGCAAACCTTTTAAGTAACTAATTTTATTTTTATTGATTATAATTTTAAATTTAAAAAACTGTCAGTCTAGTCTAGTACCTTCTCTCTTACTCTCTTTGCATCGATACTGCTAATATTTATGAAATGATTTAATTCTACACAAAAATCCTACAAATATTATATAATTCGATAGTTTGGATGTTTTTTGGATGGATCGGGATGAAACTTGGCACACATATTGGTGGAATAAGACATAGGCTACTTTTCACCGCGGAAAAACCTTCATTTCCACGGGAAAACTCATTTAACGCGGGTGGAAAGCTAGTAGTTAGTAAACAATAATACGCGCACAAGTAAGTTAACTCAATAGGCTCCCTACGCCGCGTGAGGCAAGACGCGAGCGCCCCTTTCCCGAAATTTGTTGTTATATTAATTTGTTGGTAACATGTAAAAATTCCATATTTTTAAAGTATTGTTTTAATATAATTTTTAAATAATAATAAAAAAACATTCTGGTGGTTTTTTTTTTTTCTTAAATTGCGGCCCGCCAAAAATGTTCTTAATGAAATTTGGCCCGTGCGGTCAAAAAGGTTGAAGACCACTGCCCTAAATAAAACAATCAGCACGCCTAACAAGTTTTAATTTAGTTTTCTTCCCCTCGCCACAGGCTGAGACGTCTGCACATAATTTTTCAATTCGCCCAGTTAAAACACGTTTAGCAGATTGATAGATAAATCTCCTTCCCCTCGTAGGGGTGATATCGAGTTATACGCAATAGTTGAGATGTGGAGATATGTCACTTGTGCAGGGCGTATGCAGGAAACTTACCTATCAAGCTTACAAAATAAAAAGATATGGTAACAATTGCCCTTCGCTTACTATAGAATAAAAGGTAGAAAGTGTTCACCTGTCATTAACAGGTGAAGAAGAAAGAAGAAGTAAAAACTTACTACTGAAGTACCTACCAAAATTAATGATCTACGATCGGATATGAACAGGTGATACGAGTTGAAATCATTTTTGTTAATTTTCTAGACTTTTGTGTCGTTCACGTTTAATCAATATTTCTAATATTATTTAGAAATAATATAGCACTGTGAGTGCAAAAAATCTATAATAAATATACACGTTTAATCAGTTAGTCAGATACCATTCCTTTAGTTTAGAACATTACATAGGTATCCATCTATATAATTTCATAGGTGCGTCTCGAAACAGTAGGGGAGATTATCAAGTTAGAGTTCCTTTAGTCACCCTCCGCTCTTTGGCCCTACTAGAAAACAGTGATCAGAAACGGTGTGATAAACGACTTTATATAAAAATGCCTACGCATAGTGCAGTATTTCAAAACTTGGCTGAAAAATAAAGAATAGCAGCTAATTTCAAGACTACCAAAGTGTTGTCGACTCTATCTTAATTGACATTGGTTAAGACTCTAGTCTAGTCAAGTGCTTACCTAACTATTCACGCTAATATTATTGATGCGAAGAGAGTAAGAGAGAAGGTACTAGACTAGACTGACAGTTTTTTAAATTTTAAAATTATAATCAATAAAAAATTCCTGAGATGAAAAATTAAGTAAAAAATAAAAAAATATACAAAGTTCAGAACTGTACTTTAACCCTACCCTATTATATCATGTCTTCTAAGTGGATAGACTACCTAGCCTCCTTTGCGGTCACAGAAGCACTTCAAGTAATAGTGCGGTCTGAAATTTTATAACTCGTGGCTTTTCTTGTCTGAGAAGTGGTCAGTAATCCGGATTTAAAAATATCAAACTTATAGGAAACAATGGCATTTATTTTTCAACTCTATTTTTTTTTTGCTGAGCTTTACTAAATTTTCATTGGGGAGTAATATTTAACGCTATTGATCTAAGTATTTTGAGAAACATGTGGAGCCATGGAGACTTTTTGGCGGAATGTGAATGTTACATTTGAACACCTACCTATTTGCTTACAAGAAATAAATAACTTGTTTGTCATAAAATCAAAGTATCGTTTGTATCATTATTATTTATACCAAGAAGCTTTTTTCGTACGCGCGGCCTAATTAGTTTTTCAATATGAATAAGTTTTAAAGAACATAATATAAACAGACTATAATATCCTAGTTCATATTGTTATTAAGACCAAATACCAAATTTGGTGCGAATTTCTCCAATCAGTAATATTTTGTTGTACTGGATTTTCTATCCTAGATTAGGCAGTTGGTTCTATTTTGTGTGTACGGCTGAAGAGGAAAACAAACCAAATAAAGTTATTACCAAATAATTTTGTGGTCGTCAATCAATTACTCGTGGGGTGCACTTTTGGTTGTTTTGGTTCACACTATATGCAACATTTTGTCAAAGAATAAAATTATGATACATTTTCTTTAAAGTAGTTATTTGACATCTTGAATATATCTCATACAATGACCAAAATTATTAAATCAAAATTTAAGAGTCCAAAAATTTTTTATCAGAGCATAAACAATTAAATTGATTCAAAAGTAGGTACACCTTAAGTGTATAATATTTAGGTATCAGTCCCAGTTGCAGTCTTTGAGAGTAGTCGTGAAGAACCACGAGGAATAAAAACCGGTCTTAAAACTGAGAAGAAGTACTAAGTGATGCATTCAAAAAATATTATGAGAACTACAAGTCGCAGTTTTAGTAAATAACAATTTTAGGCATATCATTAGTAAATATACTGGTTCTATATGTATCTGCATCCATATACTAATCTTCATCGTCAGAACTTTTCCCACCTCATCTCCCCTTCTTTCTTAATATTTGCTTCTAATTTCTTAAGCACAAAAAAAAATATTGATGTGTAAGTTTGTTCTTTAAAGGATTTTGAGTGACGAACAACATTATTTCGAATTTTCAATAAAATGTAAATTAAAATGGTTTAAAGAAACATAACCATAAAAAATACCTACAGGTAGCTAGCTTCTTGAACCGTGCAGTAAATAAAAAATTATTCTATGTTAATATTACAAAAAATACTGGGCCCTAATGTATGACAGTTCAAAAGGGAAAATAAATACCTATAGGTCCTCACCTAACAAAACACTTATGTACTCTAAATCTCACTTTGTTTTTAAAGTTTGACCTAAAATTCAAAATATCAAACTTCAGAACGAAGATTATATACGTATATTCCTTCCCCCCTTTAATCATAATCGCCCCATATTTATTCAGCACTCGCAACTGTTTGACTTGCGACATCTAATTAATTAGAATTTGTCTTGCTGATTGCCCTGCCAATTATAATTCGCCATGTGGCCCCGACGTTGATTTGTGACAGCCCTGAGATTAACTGAGATTCTTCAGTGACATCTACAATGGGTACTTATATATATATACCATACTTATACAGAAATCTCAAGAATCATAGGAATGATGATTTTTTATAACATTGACGGCTGAAGGATCTGCTCATAGCTAGATAGGCACCTACACAGTACCTAGATCTTAAACCAACTTATCCATTTCATATTAATAGTTAGGGAAAGTATCGTAAAATTTTAGGTCTTTTAAATTCTGTTGGAAATCTTAAAGCTCTGAGGGGAACTAATTATTTGGACTCTAAACACAGAAAATTACCTATTTGAAAATGATAATCAGTTAGTACAGTTTATAATACCGTTCGTACGCTTAATCATATAATAATATGTAAACGCATTCAAAGAGAGGTTAATTTTATTACAATGATCTGGAAAATTACGAGGGTGACTAACTGAATGATTGCAATTTAGTTACTGATCACGGAAACTGCTCATTTGAACCATCTTCCCTCTCACTAAAACAATTCTATTGGTATGAAAGAGACAGATTCGACCCTAATTCATGACGATGCACTTTCTGAATTGTCATATCATAAATCAGTGGATGTGAAAACAGTGACCGGGATGATAGATATATTTGTTCGACTAATAGATAAGGGGAGTGAAAGGATTAACGAGGTACCATATATAGGAAGGTAGCTAAATACCTAGCTACAACAATGGATTTTCAGAGTCGACGAAATGTAAGAAGAAGGAATATAATAATAGCACTAAATGTGACTAAATATCTGCACTTACACACTTACTTAACTATAAAACAATTATGTAGCTGCATCTCAAGTTAATGAGTAAAGTAACGTGCAAGGTGCGCGGTTAAAGGCGCTTGAGTGCTCGGCAATGCGTAAGTCATAGTAGAAATTATATAAGCTAGTAGTGCTGAAATACATACTACTTACTTACTTACTTTACTACGCTGCGCTAGCACAGCGACCCAAAGTTAGTCTTGGCCTCCAATACGAGATGACACCACTTCTCCCGGTCTCGTGCGGTCTCTTGCCAGTCGCCAGCTTGAAGTCCGCAAAGATCTGCTTTCACCGCAGAGTAAGTAGCTGGAATAATTAGATCTTATTTTTAAGTAACCCCCTTAAAGCGGTTATGGTGGTATGGATCTACCCCCTACCCGTCCACATCGCAGACCCATGTATGAAAGTCGAACCGGACTTGGCGTTGGTATGGTAGTTTTGACCACTCTTCGGGCGCCAAATAGCCTGCTGTGTTTTGTCGGTTTGTAGGTGCAGCAATGCCTTTAGGAATTCTGAGTAATATGAATCTAACCTTACCAAAATTTTACCAGAAAATAGTAAATACACAAGATTTCATGGCGGGAGTTTCGATAGCTTGTAGAGATGTTCTACGAGTCCTTACTTCTACTGTGTCTAAGTTAAACCAGCTACATATTCACTCTGCTTCACTAATTACAGGTGGAATGTCAAGTGAGTTAACTATCTACCTTAAATCAGATTTCAAAGCAAATTAACAATATCAAAAATTAAACTACTAAAATTACATAGTGTTTATTTGGTCATATTATATTAAAACTGAACTAACTTTCATAATATACATGGATTGTAAAGAATTTTCGAAAGCAATTGAAAATAAAACGCTCCACACAAAAGATTTCAGAAAATAATGTCCCAATAATCCTCAATACTGCATCTACATGCAATACCTCTCAAGGGCGATCTTTGGCAGGTCCTTCCCTTCCCTCCCGTTATTTGTAAGGGACAAACACAAAGGAAGTAAGTATTAATCTTCCGTCGACAACCGAGGATTGGAGACCCCTGGTGGTTGCAGATTTTATTCAATGTTCACTGCTCAGCCCTGTTGTTTCCACCCTAAAATTAATGTGACACACGGTGACGAAGATAGACGAATATGGTATAGTCGGGGTATAGTCGAAGATGGTTGTTCGTCTTTTGTTGTATTTTTTTAGTGATTGACGTGGCGTGGTCCTTTTAAGTTAAAATTAAATCTAGTTTGCTAAAGATTATAAATGTCCAAAAAGGCACAGAGGGTCGCTATGCACCATAGGTTTAAATTTCACTCTTTCACTCTTCAAAACTTACTACGATTATGACGAATCTGTAGGCTAAACCCAATAATAACTTGCTGTCCTAGTTTTCTATCCGTATGTCGTGTACACCGTAAGAAAGCAACCCTCTGTCGTCGCCCATTGCACTTTTTTAAGTGATTTCTTTTATTACGCAGCACGGACATGAAAAACGGAATATGAAAAATCCATATCTCGGGAAAGTGCTATTTTATGAGTTAGTTTTATGGCATGGTGAGAGATAGATGATTGAATTAATGTCTGCCTACCGTCGCGTGTGGCTCTAAGCACAGACAGAATATGGTTTAAAAAAGTAGATACGACAGTAGTCGTTTCGTTTCTCTGAGGACCTGGTTAGGTTGTCATAGACGCATGCGAAAAGCTATCAAAATAGGACAGCGAGTAGTTCTGTCTGAGGGTAGTAAGTAGTTTTTTTTTATGTAGGCTTCCTCTTGACTTTAATCTCGACTACAGATTGGCAGAGGTTACTGAGTCAGAGCTTACAATGGAGTGAGCTCACCCACAAAATTTTGTTTAGGTTAAAGACTGCCAACAAATAACAAAGAGCCACTTGGCGCCAAAATTCGATGGGGTGCTATTTATGTTCTTTACCCTTTCTGTACTTTTAACAACTTTTACTCTATGAGTGATTTCATAGCTCAGGCTAGGTCTGTTTTATGGTGGAGTCAGAAGGCTAGCGTCACAAGCTGCTCCTATCTCTACTTTACGATGATACGCCATTTTGAACGTTATGGTGATAGCATACGGATTTTAATAGCATTCGATAGTGCATCGGGTCGGGTACGGAAGTGCTTAAACTATTGTTATTACTGTATATTGGACTTGTGGTGTGAGCTTTCGTTTCTCGATCTGAAGGTCGTGGATATTATTCCCAAGGAGGACTAACGAAGCTGATAGAATAAAGTCTTAAAAGCTACTTCTATGCTTTGGAGGGCAAGTTAGGTGCAAAGTCCTAGTCGTCGTTGCTTTTGTTGATGGTGGTCGTTACATACATCACGTCAGAGACCCAAACCAACCAACCTAAGTACTGGAAACAATAGGACCTACCTGTTTTCATGGAATTTTTCAGCTCTGCTCTGCAAATTTATTTTTACCCAAAGGGAACTAAATTAAGTTCTTTCTGTTAAACTTTTATACTTTCGAGAACATTCTTAAGAACTTGATGCGTAAAGAGCAGAAAATAAGGAAAAAAGTACAAAATTGTTCACAATAAACGTTTATTTGTGCCACTGTATTTTTTGGGTACTACCTATTACAGCGAAATGAACAATAGAGGTATGTAAGTATGTTTAGAAGCTATTTTTGTTGAATGAATTTTGCTTGTTATCTCTGTTGGGGAATATACATTAACTGAATCTTAATGAAATGTGAGAATCCCAACAAACCGGAATATAATAGGTACCTAAGACCTATAAGTCTCTTTAGTCCTACCTAACTACCTATTACTACCTATACAATGTGAGCGACCACAGCCTAGCTTCCAAGTTTAAAATAGCCGGTCGATCGGTTAGTGCCACCAGTTCTATCTAATTCAGGCATAGTGCAGGCAGACAAGCTGGACAAATTTGGTGTCCGCTTAATTGACCGCTAGTCAAATGTGCTCAGGCTTTGCGCAGGCAATATCAGCCAGCTTGCTCATATTTTGTGATGAATGGGCCTCGACAGGTTCATCGCATTGTAGGTAAGCTAGGAGATCCGGTGGCATTGTTCTCTTATCACGTTTGCTGCTGGAGGAATCACTTCGAAATTTTGGAATATTTTCTCGTCTCTAATTACTATCTGCCGCACTAAGGCTGTAGATAGTGTTTGGAGAATTGGGATCTCTATCAAGAGGTCATTGGTTTGAATAGATTTTTAGTTTCATAACAACACACCCTCCACACTACTATCTCAAATGTTTTGGCTTTCTGGACCTAATGCAGTGCTATGGTTTTTGTCGTTAGTTTTTGGTGTAGTACGGTAGATTGTATCACGTTATTAAAGCAGGTATCAACGGGATTTTCACGTTCACTATTTCTGATTTTCGGCACTGTACCACCATGAGCACTGTAAAATTGCACCGCAAGCCTATCAGCTTACATAACACTGCAAGGGGACGTCAGACCAATTGATTGATCGGAAACAACTCGTATTTCAAATTTTACTGCCGCTGAAATATTTTGAGGGGAGGTATGTGCATACAGTGATAAATTGTTATACATATAATACATACCTATATAGAGAAAGAGAGAAAGCTAGGTACCTATACTATACATATAATCATGCCATACCTACCTATACACAATAGGTACATACTTCTCAAGGCAGAGTATCAAGAAACTAATGAAAACCCTTTTCGACGTTTGGTAAATTTTGAGGACATGATGATGGTATCATGTATAGGTGCAGCTATCCAGTGTATCACCTTAAATGAAAATGGTATGCACACCTATATTAAACACAAAACAGTGGCACAATAACGTTTATTGAGACAATTTTGTACTTTTTTCCTTATTTTCTGCTCTTTACGCAACAAGTTCTAAAGAATGTTCTCGAAAGTGTAAAACAGTTTAACAGAAAGAAACTTAATTTAGTTCCTTTGTGTAAAAATAAATTTGCAAGCAGAGCAGAGCTGAAAAATTCCATGAAACAGGTAGGTCCTATTTTTCCAGTACTTAGGTTGGTTGGTTTGGGTCTCTGACGTGATGTATGTAACGACCACCATCACACAAAGCAACGACGACTAGGACTTTGCACCTAACTTGCCCTCCAAAGCATATAAGTAGCTTTTAAGACTTATTCTATCAGCTTCGTTAGTCCTCCTTGGGAATAATATCCACGACCTTCAGATCGAGAAACGAAAGCTCACCACACAAGTCCAATATACAGTAATAACAATAGTTTAAGCACTTCCGTACCCGACCCGATGCACTATCGAATGCTATTAAAATCCGTATGCTATCACCATAACGTTCAAATGGCGTATCATCGTAAAGTAGAGATAGGAGCAGCTTGTGACGCTAGCCTTCTGACTCCACCATAAAACAGACCTAGCCTGAGCTATGAAATCACTCATAGAGTAAAAGTTGTTAAAAGTACAGAAAGGGTAAAGAACATAAATAGCACCCCATCGAATTTTGGCGCCAAGTGGCTCTTTGTTATTTGTTGGCAGTCTTTAACCTAAACAAAATTTTGTGGGTGAGCTCACTCCATTGTAAGCTCTGACTCAGTAACCTCTGCCAATCTGTAGTCGAGATTAAAGTCAAGAGGAAGCCTACATACAAAAAAAACTACTTACTACCCTCAGACAGAACTACTCGCTGTCCTATTTTGATAGCTTTTCGCATGCGTCTATGACAACCTAACCAGGTCCTCAGAGAAACGAAACGACTACTGTCGTATCTACTTTTTTAAACCATATTCTGTCTGTGCTTAGAGCACACGCGACGGTAGGCAGACATTAATTCAATCATCTATCTCTCACCATGCCATAAAACTAACTCATAAAATAGCACTTTCCCGAGATATGGATTTTTCATATTCCGTTTTTCATGTCCGTGCTGCGTAATAAAAGAATCACTTAACAAAGTGCAATGGGCGACGACAGAGGGTTGCTTTCTTACGGTGTACACGACATACGGATAGAAAACTAGGACAGCAAGTTAATATTGGTTTAGCCTACAGATTCGTCATAATCGTAGTAAGTTTTGAAGAGTGAAAGAGTGAAATATAAACCTATGGTGCATAGCGACCCTCTGTGCCTTTTTGGACATTATAATCTTTAGCAAACTAGATTTAATTTTAACTTAAAAGGACCACGCCACGTCAATCACTAAAAAAATACAACAAAAGACGAACAACCATCTTCGACTATACCCCGACTATACCATATTCGTCTATCTTCGTCACCGTGTGTCACATTAATTTTAGGGTGGAAACAACAGGGCTGAGCAGTGAACATTGAATAAAATCTGCAACCACCAGGGGTCTCCAATCCTCGGTTGTCGACGGAAGATTAATACTTACTTCCTTTGTGTTTGTCCCTTACAAATAACGGGAGGGAAGGGAAGGACCTGCCAAAGATCGCCCTTGAGAGGTAATGCATGTAGATGCAGTATTGAGGATTATTGGGACATTATTTTCTGAAATCTTTTGTGTGGAGCGTTTTATATTCAATTGCTTTCGAAAATTCTTTACAATCCATGTATATTATGAAAGTTAGTTCAGTTTTAATAATATGACCAATAAACACTATGTAATTTAGTAGTTTAATTTTTGATATTGTTAATTTGCTTTGAAATCTGATTTAAGGTAGATAGTTAACTCACTTGACATTCCACCTGTACTTAGTGAAGCAGAGTGAATATGTAGCTGGTATAACTTAGACACAGTAGAAGTAAGGACTCGTAGAACATCTCTACAAGCTATCGAAACTCCGCCATGAAATCTTGTGTATTTACTATTTTCTGGTAAAATTTTGGTAAGGTTAGATTCATATTACTCAGAATTCCTAAAGGCATTGCTGCACCTACAAACCGACAAAACCAGCAGCAGGCTATTTGGCGCCCGAAGAGTGGTCAAAACTACCATACCAACGCCAAGTCCGGTTCGACTTTCATACATGGGTCTGCGATGTGGACGGGTAGGGGGTAGATCCATACCACCATAACCGCTTTAAGGGGGTTACTTAAAATAAGATCTAATTATTCCAGCTACTTACTCTGCGGTGAAAGCAGATCTTTGCGGACTTCAAGCTGGCGACTGGCAAGCGACCGCACGAGACCGGGAGAAGTGGTGTCATCTCGTATTGGAGGCCAAGACTAACTTTGGGTCGCTGTGCTAGCGCAGCGTAGTAAAGTAAGTAAGTAAGTAGTATGTATTTCAGCACTACTAGCTTATATAATTTCTACTATGACTTACGCATTGCCGAGCACTCAAGCGCCTTTAACCGCGCACCTTGCACGTTACTTTACTCATTAACTTGAGATGCAGCTACATAATGTTTTATAGTTAAGTAAGTGTGTAAGTGCATCGCAATTCTAGGAATTCTGAGTATAGATCTAACCTTACCCAAATTTTACCAGAAATAGTAAATACACAGATTTCATGGCGGGAGTTTCGATAGCTTGAAGAGATGTCTACGAGTCCTACTCTACTGTGTTAAGATAACCACGACATATTCACTCTGCTTCACTAATACAGGTGGAATGTCAAGTGAGTTAACTATCTACCTTAAATCAGATTTCCAAGCAAATTAACAATATCAACAATTAAACTACTAAAATTACATAGTGTTTATTTGGTCATAATAATTAAACTGCACTAACTTTCATAATATACATGGATTGTAAAGAATTTTCGAAAGCAATTGAAAATAAAACGCTCCACACACAAGATTTCAGAAATAATGTCCCAATAATCCTCATACTGCATCTACATGCAATACCTCTCAAGGGCGATCTTTGGCAGGTCCTTCCCTTCCCTCCCGTTATTTGACAGGGACAACACAAAGGTAAGTATTAATCTTCCGTCGACAACCGAGGATTGGAGACCCTGGTGGTTGCAGATTTTATTCAATGTTCACTGCTCAGCCCTGTTGTTTCCACCCTAAAATAATGTGACACACGGTGACGAAGATAGACGAATATGGTATAGTCGGGGTATAGTCGAAGATGGTTGTTCGTCTTTTGTTGTATTTTATAGTGATTGACGTGGCGTGGTCCTTTTAAGTTAAAATTAATCTAGTTTGCTAAAGATTATAAATGTCCAAACAGGCACGAGGGTCGCTATGCACCATAGGTTTAAATTTCACTCTTTCACTCTTCAAACTTACTACGATATGACGAATCTGTAGGCTAAACCCAAATAACTTGCTGTCCTAGTTTTCTATCCGTATGTCGTGTACACCGTAAGAAAGCAACCCTCTCGTCGTCGCCATGCACATTATTAAGTGATATTCTTTATTACGCAGCACGGACATGAAAAACGGAATATGACAAATCCATATCTCGGGAAAGTGCTATTTATGAGTTAGTTTTATGGCATGGTGAGAGATAGATGATTGAATTAATGTCTGCCTACCGTCGCGTGTGGCTCTAAGCACAGACAGAATATGGTTTAAAAAAGTAGATACGACAGTAGTCGTTTCGTTTCTCTGAGGACCTGGTTAGGTTGTCATAGACGCATGCGAAAAGCTATCAAAATAGGACAGCGAGTAGTTCTGTCTGAGGGTAGTAAGTAGTTTTTTTTTTATGTAGGCTTCCTCTTGACTTTAATCTCGACTACAGATTGGCAGAGGTTACTGAGTCAGAGCTTACAATGGAGTGAGCTCACCCACAAAATTTTGTTTAGGTTAAAGACTGCCAACAAATAACAAAGAGCCACTTGGCGCCAAATTCGATGGGGTGCTATTATGTTCTTTACCCTTTCTGTACTTTTACAACTTTTACTCTATGAGTGATTTCATAGCTCAGGCTAGGTCTGTTTTATGGTGGAGTCAGAAGGCTAGCGTCACAAGCTGCTCCTATCTCTACTTTACGATGATACGCCATTTTGAACGTTATGGTGATAGCATACGGATTTTAATAGCATCGATAGAGCATCGGGTCGGGTACGGAAGTGCTTAAACTATTGTTATTACTGTATATTGGACTTGTGGTGTGAGCTTTCGTTTCTCGATCTGAAGGTCGTGGATATATTCCCAAGGAGGACTAACGAAGCTGATAGAATAAAGTCTTAAAAGCTACTTATATGCTTTGGAGGGCAAGTTAGGTGCAAAGTCCTAGTCGTCGTTGCTTTTGATGATGGTGGTCGTTACATACATCACGTCAGAGACCCAACCAACCAACCTAAGTACTGGAAAAATAGGACCTACCTGTTTTCATGGAATTTTTCAGCTCTGCTCTGCTTGCAAATTTATTTTTACACAAAGGGAACTAAATTAAGTTTCTTTCTGTTAAACTTTTTTACACTTTCGAGACATTCTTTAGAACATGTTGCGTAAAGAGCAGAAAATAAGGAAAAAAGTACAAAATTGTTCACAATAAACGTTTATTTGTGCACTGTTTTTTTTTTTAATATAGGTGTGCAAACCATTTTCAATTAAGGTGACTAC
>JARACY010004660.1:0-25769 GCA_029255725.1 Scrobipalpa atriplicella | reverse complement strand
CCCAGTCCAGCATGGAAGAACATGTTACTGATTCATACACCAAAATCGTTTAACCTCTGACGTGCAGCGGTGGATGTATCATCTAGAACTCAAATTCATAATACCTACTATTATGCTCACTGATATCATTTTTATCACTTAGAAATATTTTCATACTTAATTCCCACGTTACTGAAATGTTGTAGATACATCCAACAAACCATATTATTAAATCTGCCTTCACATTCTTACAAAACCCTCCGCCTCCGCCGCCTTTTCTATTAAAACCGATGACATAACAGACTCGAAAGCCCAATCAGTATTAAATTCTATACTATTTGGTAGGAGATAGTATGATTATGGCTGCGGCCCAATCAAAATTGATAATTTGATCCTCTGGCCCATTACAGAGCAAATTACGGGCGAAAGCGACCCCCCTTATAAGGAGGGGACTTTCTAGATGTTGCGGGTAAAGTTCGAAAGTGGAGCGGTATTAATAAAGTCGGGATGTGTTACTTATTACTAAAAAAAGTTTGTTGTTTGTAGTAAGTTTTTAGATAAAGTAGGTACTTTTTACAGAGATTTAGAATTAAATTATTTCGGCAAAAAAACGTAAGAACTAAATCTTCTAAATACTTATCGTCCTACATTTTATGTTTTGTTCTTCTATATTTTTTGCATTTGGAGTTGATGGAAACGCGGAGACAGAGACAAACAGTACCTAACAGAGCTTATAATTGCCTTATGCAGCATAAATGTTTGATTTTACGCCTAAATATTCTTGCCAAGTCTTCCTTTTGCCTATAGGTATAAATAAAAAAATAGAGAGAAAATCGTTCATCACAAATTTTCTTATTCATATTGCACAATGTCCTATTAGCCGGTTGCACCGCAGCATCTCGTCGGTAATCCTAATTTGGTTGTCCAAGTTTGGTGCACAATCCACCGTCTTCCCGGCGATGTGGCTTAGCGCACATCACAATGACAATCCCTCCGTTTTCCTGTTTGAACAACTTTCTCTACAAAACTATGATCAGCAGCATGCTAGACTGGGATTAATGAATGCCAGAGAATTTACCAGCTGCTTTTCATCCCGGGAATTGTCTAGAATTCAGTTGCGACCGGGAACGATGATAATAATGTATTTCATTTAGACAAAACAATTCATTTAGATTAGGTTAGGTTAGGTTTTTTATGTAATACCTACTTTACTAAATGACACTTTTTCTTGTTGCACCGCAGCATCTCATCGGTAATCCTAATTTGGTGCACAATCCACCGTCTTCCCGGCGATGTGGCTTAGCGCACATCACCATGACAATCCCTCCGTTTTCCTGTTTTGGACAACTTTCTCTCGAGACCTTGAACTGGAGCTTGATTGGATAAGTAAATATTTATAAGTGTAATGAAAGCAGGCAAAAAAGATCAGTTTTTTTTTCACAGAGCACGCTACTTGCGGCCTCTTTCGTATTCTTAGATGTGTTATTTCAGTTATGTCCCCCACATCGCAAAAAATTTAAATCTTAGGTCCTAGTTTATGCACTTCTAAACTTTTTGCCTTAAAATTTGAGTTCTGAGGGCTTTTTGAGTCCAAAACTCTAGTTTCAATCGAGTATACAAGCACCAAACCGATTTAAATTACAAATTCCGAACAATAGAAGAACTTAACCTCGCATCTTAGTTCCCTAACAAAGAAGTCACGGCAAGTCCCTGCTCCCCGCACACACGCGTTTAAACCGCGACAGATGTTGGAGGGCCCTTACCTCGAGAGCTCTTGCCACCACCGCTGAATGGTAGCTGACGACTACCTTATACAGAGTCTTTCGTAGTGTAGAATTTAATGTTACATGTTATAGAGCAGTTTAAAGTTCATGTTGAGGGAGGTAATGACAAAAAAAAAATTGCGGTGATGAACCCTGATATCACTAAACCGTCAATGAAGCAAGTCTCTGACATATTGTAACAACCACCAACGTCTAGAAGAAACAACAGCTTAGCTTACCTTCCAAAGCACGGTATCTTCTTTTCTTACATTTCAGCCTCAGCAACAATCTGGGAATTATAAAACTTCTGCTTTCTTTTTTAACTTTACCAACCTATTACTTTTAACTTAACTTCCTCTTCGTTAACTTTGCTTGTTTTTTTTTAAACAATATCATATTTACCTAGTTAAGTCATCAAAAAGACCCAGTAAACGATTACTGATGATCATCTCTGCTTAATCGCAGGGTGACGCTGTTTCAAGTAGCATTTTGTATTGAATTCAGAAGGGGACCGAGGTTGGGAAAGAGTGACGATAAGAAGTGGGTAAGTATGAACTCTATAGAAATAGAAACTATAGTGCATAGATGCAAAGAGAGTTCCTACATATCTCATAAAAAGCAGTACATCATCATCATTATCAGCCTTCATCAGTCCACAGCTGGACACAGGTTTCTCCCATGGCACGCCACTTAGCTCGGTCTTCAGCAGTACTTACATACTGGTGTGCAAATAAGTACCTACACCTACATATTCGTATATGAATATTATAATTTATGCGAGTTAATCCATTAAAATTTGATTAACAAAAAAATTACCTAACTATAGGTAGCATCCCACATGTTATAAATTTTGATGTTTGAAAATGTTTCCAACATGGTAAAATGAAAACCATGTTTTCAAAATATATCATCTAACCCGTTTAATATTTAAAAAACATTAAAAGAATAATTTCTTGTTAACGTTTTTTTCCTATTTTACAACTGTAAAAAAGTTAAGATCATTCCTAACTTGGTTCACCTTGTTGAAAAACTGAACGAGACCAATTTTCAGAACAAAATTTAGTAGAAAGAGCTTAAAAGATCTTTTTATATTCTTTGCACTCGTGTGTATTCAATACAACCCCTAAAGATTAACCGCTCCTACAGATACGTATCTATCTGCACAACCCCGCATTCGAATCACAAAGGAACCCCAAAATCCAGGTACTAAGCACTTTCTTTCTAAACCCAAAATCAATACGGACCACTTCTCCGCCTTATTTATACCCAGCAACGCAAAGGTGCTGTCCGTACATATAAATTTAACGAAAACCTTAAGTAAGGAATGTTTTTGTGGAATAAGCGCCTACCTATACAGATTGCAAGATGTAGATGTTTTGTAAAGATCAGATCTAACTATTACTATATAAAAATAGTCGCTTACCTTAGCTTAGTCCTTACTTAGTTTTGGGAATATTTTATTTTGTATCAGTAAAAATAGCCCAGTCAGTCAACAGTCTATATCAAGACATATGTTTTACTAGATAGTACTCGACAATGGACATTGTAGAGCGGTACTTCAACTATACTACAGAATCTGTCCTGTGTAGAATTTTCAAAGTTTATTTTTTCGGATTAATCTGGAATATTTATCAGAGATAGTTGAAGTACCGTGTCCATTGTCGAGTACCATATAGACTATAGTTAAAAACTATCTGATAGTTCTAAGTTCTTACAACTAGGTACAGAAACTAACTCTAACTAGTATGAGATTTATTTAATAGTCATTGCTACGGCTTCAGTTCCACACTATTTAGCCTTTTAGCAGTTTTAGTGGCGATAAACACGAGCTCTTTGGCGAACGATAAAAATAAATTAGTTGGGGTCAGCGCGGGTAATGAAAGCAAGTAGGTTTAGGGCCGAAACTGCAGCCTTAAAACATACTATGTTACAGGAATGCGTTCAGATGTAGTGGGGTTTGTGTGCGTGATATAAATTTCTAACAATTATAAATTAGTTGGGGTCAGCGCGGGTAATGAAAGCAAGTAGGTTTAGGGCCGAAACTGCAGCCTTAAAACATACTATGTTACAGGAATGCGTTCAGATGTAGTGGGTTTTGTGTGCGTGATATAAATTTCTAACAATTATAAATTAGTTGGGGTCAGCGCGGGTAATGAAAGCAAGTAGGTTTAGGGCCGAAACTGCAGCCTTAAAACATACTATGTTACAGGAATGCGTTCAGATGTAGTGGGTTTTGTGTGCGTGATATAAATTTCTAACAATTATAAATTAGTTGGGGTCAGCGCGGGTAATGAAAGCAAGTAGGTTTAGGGCCGAAACTGCAGCCTTAAAACATACTATGTTACAGGAATGCGTTCAGATGTAGTGGGGTTTGTGTGCGTGATATAAATTCCTAACAATTATAAATTAGTTTGAGTCAGCGTGGGTAATGAAAGCAAGTAATTTTAGGGCCGAAACTGCAGCCTTAAAACATACTATGTTACGTTGTTATTGTTATGAAAACACTTGTCGACAACTTTTATTCACAAATCCAACCCACTAGCACTATTTTATACTAGTAAGCGACTATTTTATATACTAGCATAACCAAAACTGGCCCAAAAATATTATAAATTTTTTACTTGTACCTAAAATAATAACAATAATTAAATAATATGTGGTCTAGTGTAGCTGAATTCATGACAACTTCACTATTTTAACACGAAACTTTTAATTGAGTATGTGCATCATCAGTCTGTATCAGTCCACTGCTGGACATGAGTGAGAGAGGATAATACCGGGTGAAAGGGACAGCGTCCCGCAAACTGATAGGGGTTGCTCAGTCAACGATACTGAACAACTATCACCAGGATTTTTTTTTTCAGGAAATGAAAAATAAAATTTGCTTTTTCATACAAAATGATCACCTCGATCAGACAATTTGTATGGAAAAGCAAATTTTTTTTTTCATATCCTGAAAAAAAAAACCTGGTGATATTTGTTCAGTATCGTTGACTGAGCAACCCCTATCAGTTTGCGGGACGCTGTCCCTATGTGCAAATAATGATTTTTATTTTGTATTTTCAGAATGATAGGGAGTATGTTTGTACCTTAAGATAATTTCAGAAGCTTTGTTTTAAATTTTCTTTCTTTTCGTTTTTTATTTAAATTTTTAATTAATTATTACGTAAATGACGAATTTATGAACAGCCAAACACAACTTTAACATGACAAATAGCCATAAAAGGGCTCCTCGTATCAAACAAGTCTGTTACATCGTCGTATTGTCGTCACATAATTACAGCTTTTATACAACGTCTGCTGTAATAGTTCGTATCCACTGGTTAGGGAATGATTGCTTAACCTAAATATTGTTTGGAGAGAAGAACAATCTGCACTTCTTCTTCTGTCGCGTGGCTTTCGAGTCGATCGACCTGATGAACTCTGGTGTCAGAGTTTCTAAACCGCATAATAGCACAGCTATAGGCCTCTGACATGGTTTTGTGTAACGACCACTATCATAGACAACAACCGGGACCGACGGCTTAACGTGCCCTCCGCAGCACGAAATCCTTTTTCTTTTCGGACAATCATGTGATTCAGCCTTCAAAGTCCTAACCAAAGTGTTCACAAACTTTGTGTTCACCCCTGGGAATCGAACCCAGGACCTCCGGATCGGGAGCCCATGGCTCAGACCACTAGACCACGGAGGCAGTTAAACTCCTTTTAATCACATCCCATTCAACCCGCCCAGTGGACAAGAACCTTTATCCGGACGACTGTATAATTACGACAAACGCGCGGGAATCAGTGTAATTGCGTTATTAAAACACCCCTTGTACCTATGAGTGTAGTCTCTACGAGGGTAACTGACGAAGCTTTGCTGAAGAAAGTAACAAGGGATTTACATTTTACTCAGTTGGAATAATAAACAGTAGGTATTACCTTTACTTCCATGCTGGACTGGGAGTGATAGAAAAACATAGAATGTGCCAGCTGCATCTCCTCCCGGGCATGCTGTAAAAACCAGCTAAGGGATTTGAAGGTTTTAATATATTGTAATCTAGGCGATGGGCTGACAACCTGTCACTACAGCAATATACATATATATCTTAAACAACCCTCAAAACTTGTCAGACGTGGCGTAATGACCTTTGTTTGGGTCGTTAACGCTCTGCCTACCCCATTAGGGATAAAAGCGTGATTTATGTATGTATGTATGTATGTATTACCTACATGGTAGTAAGGATGTCCATAAAACAAAAACCATTAGATTCGTTACTAGTAAATTATTATAAAACTATGAAAATGACCTTGTATTTTAGTTTCTGTTTACTTTTTGTATGTTGTTTGTATTTCAGTATAAAAGTTTAAATGTTTTTTTTTTTCGATAGGTCAAATTTAAGAGCGACGATGAAGAAATGGTATAAATTTTCCCATACGCCTATGGAAGAAAATTTCAAGGTATTTGCCACCAGAATCTGATAGCTGCTAATCAGATGGCCAGTCACGGAGCCTAGTTACACAAAGCCAAGGAATAAGGTAGGTACTAGGTACACAAGGCGGCTCGAAACGGATGAAGTTTTCTCATTGACAGATTTTCATGAAATTGTATACTAGTGCAGTTTTCTAACCTGCATATAGAACGAAATTTAATATCCATAAATTATTTTCAAAGAAAACTTTCATCTTCATCATCAAGCGGGCCTATGTACCTTTCTCCTAGTCATACTGTACCCACCTCTTTATACAATCTGTAACAGTCAGTCAGGGCACCTACAAAACCTATTGAAGAAAAATTCAACAAATTACTTTCAAAACTGCTTGTCTAGTGTCGCAACACAACCAAATTCACACCTGTTCTTGTCCATTAAACGTGCATTAATGCCCTATTAGCACGTTTTATAGTAACAGTTTAAACTATAGAACAAGTTAAACCACAGGTTAAACGTGAATTGTGGGCAAACACGCGATTGTCGCTACTTTGTAGATTATTTGAGGTAACTGCTTTTCAAGTTGTCAATGTTTGACTTTGACCAAAAAGCTTGGCTTTTGTAATAAGAATGCAATACAAGTTGTATTGTAATTATTCCGGTTCGAATAGCAAAACACATAAGTAATATTTACGGCCATAGAAGGAAAAAGGGGCTGGGAGCTAGCGCTCAGCGACTTCTCAAATCAAACATTATGATAATAATTAAACTTTATGTACTAATGGATATTGACCACTACATACTTCATTTAAAACAATCACCCAGATAGCAGGATTTTAAATCTAAGCGCTGGCGCACCTCTTCTTTTACCCAGGGCGAAAGAATCGAACCCGCAACCTTCAAGATCACCAGGCTGGGTCACATCCAATCCACTAGGTTCCCGAGCTAGTCAAAAACGAATAACAAAGCACTAACCACTAAGGGTCGTATTTATAGTCAGCTCTCAAGAGTGACAGCGAATTTGAGTTTGTATCAGAAATGTAATTTCAGTACAAAACGACCTGTCAAATCCAAACTTAATATTGCTGTCAAACTTGAGATCGCTTTATAAAATACGAGCCTAAGTTTCTAACTAAGTATAAGTTTAACTTTAATGTTTATAAAGTGTAAACAAACGAAACTCCACTTAAAGCACACAATACAACGATACCGTGTCACTAAATCGATGCTATTAGTAAAATATCACGTTTAAAACATTAGAGTTGATCCTAGACTAGTAAGCCTTTAGACTAAGCAAACAAAACATTACTTTTCGTACTGAACTGGGTACGAAAAATAAGACATGGAATTTACTAATAAATTGGAATTCAGGCAACACACTGAAAGTATTTGCACAATTTAATGTTTTACTATCACTCTTAGTCCAACATAGAAGTACCTATGTTAAAATTAGTATTTTCAGGTTTGGAAAAATCTAATGGGCGCTTTTCCACTAGACTGCACGTCAACGGCAACGGCGACGGCACGGTACCGTCGACGATATCGTAGGTGAGATAATGTATGAAAATCAATGAAATTATTATGACACGCTTTTCCACTTGACGGCACGGCACCGTCACGGCATGTCATCGATTCCCATAGATATTGTCACGTGATCTCGCCGTGCCGTCGCCGTTGCCGTTGACGTGCCGTCTAGTGGAAAAGCGCCCAATAGTTCAAACATAACATAATGACCGTTGGAGGTTTGGTTGGATTGTAGAAAAGCCAGAATGTCTTCCTCCCTTCCTTAATCGTCCCTCCTTTGCCTTACTTCCCTGCTGATCTTCCTCTTTTCACTTTTCTACCGTCCCTCACTTCCTTTTCGTCCCTCACTTCCCGCTCATCCCTCACTTCTTTCTCATCTCTATATAGTCTGTGGTGAAGTTCCACCCGTGTGAATTAACCTCGTTTGTTCGTTGCCTAATAAGGCGCTGCGCAGACACTTGCCTCATTAGGACGAGGCACAATGGACCCTAATGTCGCTTAGCTTTATGTATTAGTATTCGGGTATTTAATTTAGAACACCCTTAGGTAGTCTAATAGGGTCGAATTGTAGCGATGACCCCATATCTTATTGTTTTAAACTTATTTTGAACTAATGCGTAAAGTTTGCTGTTATAAACATGTTATAAAACTAAACCTCTGACAGGATCCAACAAAGAATAATGTATGCCACTCGTTACTATTTTTAAAAGGTATAAGTTTAGTATATGCCCAGGGTCATAGAAAGGTACCCTGCTTGTGCATACTAACAATTTACGCAAAGCAAAAGGTATTAAAAATAATCTTACACTATCAAAATTAATCCAGTCTTAGCCCCGTATTTATAATCAGCTCTCAAGAGTGACAGCGAGTTTGAGTACGTATCAGAAATGTCATTTCAGTCTCAATCTTGAGATTGCTTTATAAATACGAGCCTTAATCCCACGCAAAATCTCGCGAAGACCACCACAGGACAGATCGCTAGTCCTATGCCCAACAGCTATGACCACATCATGTCATGTGATGCATAAGAGGTAGTAGGCATAAACCAAAGACTGCATGCTATTAATGTACAGCAATAAAATGTGTAGTTGGTGCTCTAGTCCCCCGCTGAGTGGATTCCGGCCGTCAACCAAATCTGCGCCGCTCTGATATTTATGACCTGGCTCGCCCATTAGCAAAGGCCATTGTATTTTGTAGCTTAGTTGTAAATAAGTACCTAATACATTGAAGTTTGGAGGTCTAGACGGAGGTTCAAAAATTATGACACGGTTCTTGGGGTCGTTCATGTTGTCCAATCTAAACGTAAAGTTTACTGCGAGATTTTCCATTTATTTTCTTTATTTTTAGGTCTTTTATTAGATTTTAGGGTGAACAAAAACAAATAAACTTTTATGAATGCAGAACCGTTTTAGAAGGAACTCAACATTAACTCGTCACAAAATTCGCTATGCAGCGTTGCATTTTGACGTAGCATTCCCCACTTGCAGCGTTCGTGAAAAATTTGCACGCTTCCCTGCACTTTACGTCAAAATTTGCACGCTCCCGTGAATTTCACGTCAAAACGTCGGACCGGGAGCGAACGGGATGATCTTAGTGCATGGCCAATGCACTTACGGTGTCTTACGTGACCGTTTTGCTGAATAAGCTGCTATACAGCTTCTACTGCAGTCATCAGAAAGTGTTTGTTGTATTGTAGTGCAGTTTCACTTCTAAGCGTATTAGAATAAGACGAGACTTAAGTTTTATCCAACTTATTGGATAAAGACATGTCTTTTACAATCATTTTAAGTAGGTAAGTATTGTACCAGCGGGGTACCATAGGATCAAAGAAGAAGAAGAAGAAAAGTAGCTAAAGATATTAAGTGGTTTTTAGTTATACTTTACTGTAAAACTCATTCAGCATCTTCATACCTACATACATTACAATAATATTTAATTTAATGCCTTAGGTCTAATGTTTAATACAATTATTTAAGTAGGTACAATTTGTTTATGACTGCAAAAAATTTCACCTAAATTAATCAACTAGAACTTAATATTTTCAAAGACAAATTACATCTTATTCTAAAAACCCCTCCCTCTATTGACATTTTGTTATGGCACCATCTCAAAGATTATCCAATTAACTTTCTCTAAATTTTTTTTATTAGACCCCTCAGGGTACAGAAGCCCCCAAGAAGTCGATTTTTACCATTTTACATGATTTTACGAAACACCAAGATCAAAGCCCTCTTACTCTAGACATTACATTACACACCCCACCATCCATCTTAATTCACTTACCACCCCATTCTATTCTTCTGTTCGATTCAACGGGCTCTTATTCTCAAATCACGACGTCGAGAGAAATGAGACGAGCGATAATCGAATTACCACCCTAAAGCGAATAGTTTTGGATTGCGGCCGCGATCAGAAATGAAAAATAATCAGCAATGGTTTCGAAGACTTGAATCAAATTAGAGTGGTTGCAAAGGTTGTCTAAAGGATTCTTAAAACTTATTTAAGTAGCAAAATAGAATCAAAAAGAAGTTTGATTCTATTTTGCTACTTAAATAAGTTTTAAGTAACTTTGACAAACTTTGACAAAACACTCTAACTTTGACAAAGATTGAAAACCCATAGCTGATTTCAGCTGTTACCATTTAAAATACGATAATGCTACTAGTGCAGTGCTGCAAATACCAAAATAGAATCCTTTGTTATAAAATCGATGAAACTCTTCTACGAAAACCTGCCTTTATTATTTAAAGCTACATTTCTTCTGTGATGCAATAATAATTATTTCAAATTGCTGTGCGCTTGAGTGACAGATAAATACGCGATTCCATATCTACTCCCATATACAATAGATACTAATTTCCGGTATCTGTGTTTAGAAACGCGGTGGGGACACAACAATGCGTATAAATGGAAAATGTATTTCGAGGATGCATTCGAAGAAACTCGCTTCGAAGTTTTAAAATGAAAATACCCCGGCACCGTTCCCCCGTTTTGTCGAAACTTTTCCCCGAATAAGTTGCATTTTCGTTCTGCGTTCGAAAATGGCAATTGTTGTTCGAGAATTGTTTTTTTTTAAGCGGAACTGCAGTTCGCCTGTTTAAGTTGAGAAAAATCGCGCGTTAGCATTCTGAATGCGCGGGCACGCTTTTAAATGCCTGCCTGAATATGGGAGTTGTTTGTAAAACTAATTTTCTGAATGCATACGAATTAATTAATTCGTTTTAAAATGGTCGTATTTAATTCCAACAGACTTTTCATTGCTGTTTTCAGAATAATTTTTAAAATGACATTCCGGATTTTAACTAGTTTCTGGCTTTCTTCGCATATTGATTGTTTAATTAGTTTAAGTAAGTACTTACTTATTTCGTTTGAAGAACATTATTTACTAGTTCAAGTATTAGATTAAGGTTTACAGAGAATCTACTGCAAATCTTAACCGAAATGAATGATTGGTGATTGTAGCAGCTGCGCATAACTGTTTGCCGTAAGGTGAATACACTGTACCTACTCACTTATGATAAATGTTAATTGATACAATCAAGAATACATAACCCTAATGAGTTTCAACTACCAATATCCCGGCGAACTGATTTAGAGGCCCGTAAAGAAACTAACATCGCCTTTAATTTTCTATTTAGTAAAACGGTAGTGCGAAAATTTACGCCTTCCTTTCTCCGTATTTCTTAAACTTGACGCGCTTAATAGACTTTAACTTATTCGTATCCTGTCATAACATCTGACTATCAACATAAAGTATCTAAACGTCAAACTGCAGGGCCGGACTCGTGTATTTTAGGACGGCTTTGATCAAATTTATTTGACACATCTTAACATCGCCCCTGCTTGGAGTTATTATCTGTTTCAAAGCGGCATCATATTTTATGGGTCGTTAAAAACACGCAAAAAACGTCATGCGTCACAACTGCGCTCTTCATCACTTTATGATGTCGTAAAGTGCAAGTCGACACGTTTCAGCCCTGGTTGGAAACAGAGTGGTACTCAGAGAGTAACATAGGAGCACTAATAATCAATTAGGGTGGGAGTTCACTACGATAAATTTCGAGTATCTTGAGTGATCATCAATTAGGTTTAAAACAGGTCATATTTTGCAATCATGACCATGTCTTAGATTTATCATACCACTGACACTTGCGTTATTCTTCAGTCAACTCTACTAACCCCAATAAAGTATCTTGTTAAACATCAGGATATCCTGTGCCGGTGAGGGTACTCAAGTAGCGCAGACGCCAGCTGTGAATGTGGAGAACCCTTGCAAACCATGGCACACCTCACTAACTGCCCGCGTGCCCGATCACCTGCTCGCGTGAAGACAACTTGTCAGTCACCAGAGGGCTAAACGGTAGTCGCTTTCTGGGCAAGTAAGATTGATCCTGTGTTCTTGCCGACACGAAAGAAGAAGAAGATCAGCGATTACGTCGCGTTTGGTGTATCACAGAATGACTGATAGGTATCTGAATTTGGTTTCGGCCACGAGGAACTTTAAGTAGGTCTGCCAACCAGGACCTTACATCTCCTGCCTCCAGCCCTGCTCAAACGCGAATGACGAATGCACTCCTAGATTTATAGTGCTTTCTCTCAACTCGCCCGCCTTGCGCGCGCAGCTTCTATTTGATATACGCGCCGGAGTCACCGATACCAGGAAATAGTTTTTATTGCGCGTTTTATTTATTTTATTAACCTATTGTCGCTTCTCCTGACGTTTACTGGGGATAAAATTTGCTAGACGTCTGCGGGTTTTGCCACATTTTGCTTAGCATTGGTACCTATTTTGTTCTTAATAACTTTGCAAAGAATAAATTATTTCAAGTTGAAGTGGAAGAAATAAAATTGAACCTACCTATTCCTTCTATTTCTGATGTAGTATAAGGATCTAGGGACTTCAATTTAGGCGATTGGCATGCAGTAGCTATAGCTAGTCACTATTACAGCAATACTAACAAAAAATCGGAAATGCTATACAAATATACGAAACCGCTGGTATTAAGCCAGTAAACATTTTAAAAGACTAATAATGATGATGCCGGTTAGATATACAATCTCTCGTATAATAAAAGTTTGACTCCCAACCCAAAACCACTCTACATAATTTGAGCCCTTCAGAATAGTTTACCTCTCCATAATTCGTCCACTTCTGATCTGAATATGGTAATGCCAGTAATGCCTAGACTAGCCGCAAGAGTGTGGCCGGTAGACTCTGCTGTCATTCACACCGCACTTGCTATGATCTACGGCTTTGCTGACTCTGCGTGCTTAACTACTGCCTAGTATAGTACGTTAAAGATTTTGTTTCTTTGCAAAAGTAAATTGAAAGGCAGAGAAATCAGTGGAGTTTAGAATATTCCCAGGAAGAGAAACAGAAACATATGTTTAGAGAAGAAATTCACCGTCATAATTCATCAGTATGTGACGGAAGCTGTTACATTCTATGTTTAAAGAATAAATTTACCGTCATAATTCATCGGTATGTGATGGAAGTTTTTTACTTAGATCATCACATACATGAAAAGTCCGTTTTCCTTAGCTTATAATATTGCAAGGTTCAAATTGGTGGCGGTGTCAACTTTTCATCAGGAGAGCCATCTAAAAGAAGTATAAAATAAATATGCTATAGTCTAGCCAGCCAGACCACAGATAATATATAATGCCAGACACAAGAGTGTGGTCGGTAGACTGCGCCGTCATTCACACTACACTTGCAATGATCTACGGGCTTGCTGAGTCAACCACTTTCTTGCACTATGTCAGTGGCAAACGTCTAGATAGAGCATGCAAGTATATGCACTTGTGTATTTGATTTGAATTAATGTATGGGTTTTTGGTGGCCCTATCATGATTGTTTGAGTAGAAGTACAGAAGAATTACCTTTATTAGAATTAGTTCTGTGTCAAATGACGTTCCTAAAAAGTCTAGGAAAAGCACAACTTTGAAATACAAAATTTATAGCTTACAAGGTTATGTTCTTTGGATAAAGCAGCTCCCACAGCGGATTCAATAATTTAGAAACTCAGGTCCAAATTCAATGGCAACACAACCCAAATATCAATTAAATAGTGGCGTTACCCCCGGCATCCGTCGCAGGCTAGGCGTATGATATATTCGCGACGCAGACGCCCCGCCGCGCGGCGCGGGCGGTCCTGAAATACTCCGCCATGATTCATGGATGAAGCTACACACAAACACACATACAGGGTGCAAGTGTAAGGTACGATGTCCTGAAAATTGATTCAGGCAGGAGTTCCTCAGTCAAAGACACTGAACAACTTTTACAAAGAAATTCTTCTCAGTACAAAAACAGAATGCAGAAATGGTAATTTTGAAGGGCCAAATAATTTTTTATTATCCCGAGGAAAACTCATTATAAAAGTTGTTCAGTTTCCTTAATTGAGCAACCAATTTCAGTTTTCTTAACCAAAGTTCACCGTCCCTTGCACTTACAAACTAACCATTAAGTATTATAACTCCAACCAAAGAGAGCAAACGGTAAATCTTCACCTTGTATGTAGTAAACCGTACTTACTGCATACCAATAGCTAGAACTGCACGACTTTTAATTAGAAATGGTTCATTTATGGATCCATAGCGAGACGCAAGAAAGGCAATTCGAACATAGAGCTAAGAAGGAAAAAACGAGAAATCTTTAGCTATTTTGTATGCTACAACATAGTGCACACTGAGCAAGCTATTCTGAAACTAATTAAATTATCAAAACTACACAATAAAGTAGATTATTAAAAGTTTTATTTTCATGGAATGTTACAAAGACATAATTATAAGCTTAAGGGAAGAAATGGTAAGTAAATAGAGTAGGTAACTGAATTAATTACAACAAAACTTAGTTCATATTCAAAAAGTAATTTTATTCTTCTTCAGCAACTGATTCGGTTACCTCAACACGCCCCCTTTTGGAATCATACATCGGGTTTCTGAACGCGGTGCCGAAATCAGACCTCAAGGTGGCCGTGGAGTCTCTTCTGGAAGTCAAAGATACCACACTTTCACTTCTAGCATTAAACCTGGATACCACCCGTCTAGTATTACGCGCAAACAGAGGATAGTTGAACTCCGGTAAGGTAGGCTTCCTGTAGTAGTAGATATAAATCGCTCCCATAGAGACCACAACAATGAAAAACATCGAAAAAGCAATCTTAGTGCTCATGCCTGATTGCGACGTTGGTATTCCACTGAAATACGCCATGGTTTGCAAAACTTTACTATCAATATTGTATTCAATGTCCTGAATGGCTTGAGTGCTCGTCCCGTCGTATTCTCCTTTCTCTACAACCACGACTTGTACTCTGTTATCTGGAAGTATTCCGATATGGTATATCAGCTTGTCTTTACCATAGGAGTCGATGACTTTAGCAACATTTTCTTCAAACACCAAAGTATCAAAGCTTGGTCCTGTTTTACTGACGATAAATCCTCCACAGATCTTGCAGCAGTGGCCAACTGGTTGAATAGGATTAAAACATTTCGGAACGGGACAGAACTTTACTTCACAATTGATTTCCAAAACATATGACTGGCAAGGACAGCCTGTTGGATTGGTACATCCTGTGTAGTCTATTCTTACTCCTGTCGTAAAATAGCTGTTTAGTACAAATTGCTGGGACGTATCACCTGATGACATTCTTACTTTTCTGTCAAAAGTGAAATCATCTTGGTAAATTCCACCAATGGACAGTTTTTGGACGAATTGTGTGATTTCTGGTAAGGCTATCGTAAATTGCGTATTTTCGGGAAACACAACTGCGTCGTCATAGCACGGGACTCTCTCTGCATCCGGTGTTGCTTCGTTGAACTTTGAAGAGCTCCACACGTCGGGATCAGCCCAGGAAAACGACTTCCTTGGCGTATAGTACGCAGTCCCACTGTCTGAGCAATTGTCGTGGTCATCAGCTCCGAACGCAATCACTTCTTCTAAGGAATCAAAGAGTAGTTCCCCATTTTTTGGCAAGATGAATTCCTTGACGGCGATATCAGCTGCGAAGTCGACTACCTCCTGAACGCTCTCGGGGAAGACAACAGATTGCTTCGAACACGGCAGCTTGTGATCTCGGAAGTTCATCGGCAAATCGAAACTGGAATTCGGGGTCCATTCCACTACAGCGGTGGACGAGACAGAAATTGTAATGAATAGCAGAAATACACGCATTGTTTAATAATCAATGGCCGTCCGAATGAATGCCCGGTAACGAATGGCAATTCCATAAACCGGGATTGTAATTCGATACGGGTGATGTGTTGTCTGGTATTCGTTATCTGTCCCGGCCATGCTGTTTAGTCCAATCAACGAGGATCACTAGTCAAACAGTTTTGCCCTGTCTCCTTTGCTCCGAATAAATCCTCTGAAATTTTGTAGAGTGAAATTTTGTAGAGTGGCTCGTATTAATAATCGGCTCTTGAGACTCATAGCGAGTTTGAATTCGTATCAGAAGTGTAATTTCAATACAAAAAGGACCGTCTCATCCATAGGTACTTTATATTGATTTTAATCTTGAGATCGCTTAATGAATACGAGCCAGATTATCGGGCGAGCCAAAATAAATGATATAGATAACGAATTCACAATAATCCGAAATTGAATTTGTTACACTTTTGGATTTTTACATTTTTATAATCTGCGTAGGTACTTTAATATTATAAACGCTGTAATAAATACGCGTACTTTCCTGTGCCCTAAGGTTGCCTGTAAGAAATTCCTTCTTAGCAATAAGGTCGCCTTTTTGCACAACTTGTTTTCATTAAGCCTGTGTAAAAACTTGTTCTGTGCAATAAAGAATATTCTATTCTATTCTATTTAATTTATCACTCTGCCTTTCAGCGAAGGAGGTTTTTTTCGGAGTTCATACAAAAATTTCCTCATTGACTGGGGTATGCTCGCGACATGCATGACACACGCAATCAATGATGCACTCATTTAGTCGATGTTCATTATTAATATAACACGTCATAATAATGTTAATTCTGATTCTGATTCGAAATATCATGTTACACTCGTGATATTCAATTATAATCCTGTTGTTTGGATTCGGGAAATACGTATTGTCAATTTCAATGTTCTCGTAGTAGATGTACCTATATTACGTATATAGGTATTGTGCTTTACTATGAACTAAAACAATTTTCCTTATTCTCGTAGGTACCACAGATTTCAATATAAAAGTACACTGCACATGCTGTCGATTCGTTGAGGGCACGACTTAACTAAACCTTGACTAAAATTATTGCCGTCCCTTCTGTTCTCTCATGATAGAAAAAACAGGTATAGACTAATATTAAAATAAGTCGTGATTTTTACAACTACGAATTGCTACCAATATCATCATCAATTACTTGAAACCAGCATAATCTCCAGAAAAAAACCGCTAAGCTATACATCTTATCTTAAATCCGAAAAGCCTATAGCTTCCAATGTGAGGCCTACCTCCATCTTGAAGACGCAATAAAAGTCATCCCTTCCGCGACGCAAGCCCATAACATGAAACCTTATGATTTATAGAACAACACCAAGGTGGCTAAGTACAAACCATTAATGACTTTTGGAGGGGTAGAAATTTAATAAGACGCCGAGGCTGAGCCAAGAAGCGTAGTTATGCAAATTTTATTGCTGGAAAAGCCTGGAGGAATGTACGGGGCGGTTTTGTGGGTGCACACTCGAAGGGTAGGGTACTGCCGTAGAGTATACATAAGCAGGCTGTAACCGCCTCCATGGCCTAGTGGTTTGAGCCATGGGCTCACGATCCGGACGTCCTGGGTTCGAATTTCCTGGTGAAAATTGTTCAGTATCGTTGACTGAGCAACCCCTGTTATTTTGCGTTAAGCTGTCCCTTACACCTGGTTTTGTCCCTTACATCATCTATTTTAACTACTTCGGCCTATGACTTCGGCAATTGGCCGTTTGATGTTTGCCAGTCCGCGGAATAACATTTCGCGGATGATTGTAGGTTTATAATGCAAAATCTAATATAAAATATAAATGCAATTTTTTTCCGGCCTAAGAGCGAACTCGCGGGGATTGTGCGTAACATTCGTCATTGGTAAACTTGCGAATCTGCTTCTTTGCAACTGTTCAGGAGAGCCAAAAAGTGCCGTGCGACAAATAGAAATTATATCTTGATGGAGCCACAAACATTTTTGCTCTGACGCGCTATAGTCTCTGAATTTTTGCAGCTATAGGTATTTTTTTAGGCAAACTTTACCTAGACACAATTTGTTAAACATAGGAAAATAAACACACATATAAGTAGGTATAATCATTTATTTTTATGTAATCGTCATATTGTTTATTTTGTAACAAATTTTTGTCTTCAAATTGTATATAAGGTGTGTTTTCTTTAATCAGGTTGTGTAGGTAATGTATTGCAGTTGTTATCTGGAAAACAGAAATAAAAATAAATTCATTTGGTTATTGTCCGTACAAAATCCACAAGACCTCATTTTTCATTAGGATTTTGAATTGCGTAACACGGTATATATGTTTTTTTGGATTTTTTAATACAATATTTTTTGAGTTATTTAAAAAAAAATTATTTTTTGGACAGAGTTCGGTTTTCTGTCACAATATCCTTTGCCTATTACCTATGCATACGAAAAAAAAAACTGACAATCAATCAAGTTGTCACTTTTTTCTTTGTTCTTGGCACAAGGTTCTTGGCAAAGGGAAAAGTTACACACGGACGAACTTTGTGACTTACGACCTTTTAGAATAAATCATATTTCAAAAAATTATTTCTCTGGAAAGTTACAATGAAAAGTCTCTAAAATAGTGATAATCTATCCATAAATCAATTAAAAGTTTCATGTTAAAATAGTGAGGTGTCATGGATTGCAGATGAGGACATCATTATGTTTGTGCTTTGGGAAAGTTGTTTGGTATCATTTAGTAGGTACAACATGTGGTTTAAAGGAACGCAGTACTTTTTTTACACCCTGTGTAGACTGATAAATACATAACAGTAAAAGTGTGTTTGTCCGAAACGACACTAATAACATGTTTAGTTTTTTAGTTATATTCTACACTCACCGTGTTTTCCGTATTGGATATATCCAGCGTATTCTTTATGTGGAATCACCTCCGTTTCTTTTTCTCTTCTCCTTCCGCTGCTTCTTCCATTTCTTCTACCGGTTCCCCCCCTTCCTCTTGCCCATTTTCCTCATCTGTTTATAAACTAATTGTTATTTCAAGTTCACATTCGCAAACTGTTTTACATTACGGGGTAAGCAGAGTGTCAACGACTTCCTTAAGACCGTTTTCATGTATTTTTGTTGCCGCTATAACAACAAATACCTCCTAACGAGTATTTTATACAAGTATTTTAAAAAAAGAGTTCAAAAACCCGACTATGGTAAAAAATGCAATTAATTGTTCTAACTTGAGTTTTAACATAATGACTTATTATGTATTTATTTACGTACTTAATCTCCTTTTACGAGTAATTGCCTCTGTTATGAAGCGCTAGTGATCAAGTAGTTAGGACTTATATTCATTCTGATAACGAATGTTAAGCAACCATCGCCGCCGTGGCCATGGATTCGTGACCGGTAGCGGTATAATATCTCGTGCGTTTTCGTGCTTCGGAAGGTACGTTAAGCCGTTGGTCCCGATTAATATCATAGTTATTAGTCGTTAAGCATTGGCGTTTTGAAAACTGACAGCTCTGCTGGGTTGGCCACTAACCTAGCAAAAGCCTAGGTATCTCGGATTGGGCCTGGTCTCTCTTTTTCGTTGCGGAGTTCAGATGGCAGTCACTCTGTTTTAAAACCATTATCCTCGTTCAATCCCCTAAGCAAGGTAGCCGACCCTGTGAAATACGGGATAAGGCTAGGGAGATGATGAGGCGATGACTATATCATCAATGTACAGATCTATCTAAAATAACAACATTATGTTTGGGTCGTTGTCTTTCTGCCTACCCCATTAAGGAAAAAGGCGTGATTGTGTGTATAGGTACCGGGTGTAAGGGACAGCGTACCAGAAAATGATAGGAGTTGCTCAGTCAACGTAACTGAACAACTTTCACCAGGAATTTCTTTTAGGAAATGGAAAAATTTTGGCCTTTCCATACAATTTTTCTGATCAAGGCGGTCATCTTGTATGAGAAATAATAAAAAAAAAACATTTCCTGAAAAAAAATCCTGGTGAAAGTTGTTCAGTTTCGTTGACTGAGCGACCCCTATCAGCTTCTGGTATGCTGTCCCTTACACCCCGTATGTATGTAAAAGATTATAAAAACTATATTCACTAATTTGAGTAGTGTTCTCACTTTCTTCAGCTTCCCCTCCTTCTTCTTCCTGCGCATCTGAAATTTAAATAATTAATACATAATACAGGGTGTCTGGTGATTGGCTGGAAATCTCTAGGGTAGCTCGTTGGGTAGCTCGGCCCAATGGGCGCTTTTCCACTAGTCGTCACGTCAACGGCAACGTCGACGGCACGGCGACGATCACGTGACAATATCTATGGGAATCGATGACATGCCGTGACGGTGCCGTGCCGGCAAGTGGAAAAGCGTGTCATATAATTTCATTGATTTTCATATATTATCTCACCTACGATATCGTCGACGGTACCGTGCCGTCGCCGTTGCCGTTGACGTGCCGTCTAGTGGAAAAGCGCCCAATGTTTTTAAATAACTTTTGTTTTACGTCATTTGGAAAATCTCATTACGGATTTTTTACCTACGTGATCATCAAATTGGGCCAATTTGTAAGATGAAAATATTTATTTAGGTTTTACAAAAGTCGTGGTAAAAGTTTTTCAGAGGCAAGCCAAGCTACCCCACGCGAGGTTTGTTTGACTGATCTAGTCCACGGGATGTTAACACATAAGACCCTGTGAATCTGAATGAATACGGGGTGTAAGGGACAGCGTACCAGAAACTGATAGTCAACGAAACTGAACAAGTTTCACCAAAAAATTCTTTCGACATGATTTTTTTTTACTTTCCCATAAAAATTGTCAACGTGATAAGACAATTTGTATGGAAAAGACATATTCTTTTTTTTTTTCATTTTCTGAAAGAAATTCCTGGTAAAACTTTTTCAGTTTCGTTGACTGAGCAACCCCTATCACTTTCTGGTACGCTATTATTATTAAATAGACGGAACTTGAATCAAATTATAAATAAAAAGGTATGTTATTGATTTATGTTCATAAATATTAAAGAAAAAATCAAATACATGATAAATCTTAATTATTTGTTTTACTTACCGCCTTCGTGTAGGCTCTGTGAACAATATTTTCAGAATTAAATGCTTGTTTAATAAAAACAGGACTGAAGCTTTCAATATTTTATTTTATGTTTATAATTCAGAACTGACTAGCTTGAACGAAAAATTCTATCTTTCGATTAAAAAAGAATACGTTATGGCTAGGAAACTGAGATTTTTATCGTCGGAAGTACAATAAATTCAAGAGAAAGATATGATATGAGAAAAAAAAACAAAAGAAACTCAATTTAAACAATTAATTATCAAAGCAATTGAAGGTATCGATTTTCCTAAAAATAAAATAAAAAAAATCATAACTCTTAGGCCCGTATTTATAATCAGCTCTCAAGAGTGACAGCGAGTTTGAGTTCGTATTGGAAATGTCATTTCAGTACAAAACGACCTGTCAAATCCATACTTAAGATTGCTCTCAATCTTGAGAGCGCTTTATAAATACGAGCCATGAACTGTTTCAAATCGCTGAACATACATGGGGGTGATTTGAATTTTACCCCTTGACTTAATTAAACTTAATCTGAGATTTAAAAAATAAAATAAAAATACAGAAAAGCTATCAAAATATACATGGAAGAAAATAGAGTATATTTGAGAATAGAATAATATTCAATACTTACAACTGCGACCAGCAGAAAAACTAAAAGAATAGAAGTGTACTTGAACATCTTGAATAACAACAAGAACTTACTTCAAAATAAATTACTGCGTACTTTTATATACTTTTCCCGATTTAGGTTGTACTAATATTGCCTAAAAGTTTACTTAACGAAGACGTATGGCGTAAATGTACAGAATTATAATTATTTTAGTAAATGTAAATACAAATTTACAAAAGAAACTCTTTACACCTGATTCAATATTTTGTCGTTAGGCATAAATTATGTTATTATTTACCATATTTAATAAAATTAATGTTATAAATGCGAAAGTAATTCTGTCTGTCGGTTTGGTTACTATTTAACTCCTAAACGGCTGAGCAGAGCTAAAATTTGGTAGAACTATAAAACAAATCTAGGAATATACATGGACTACTTTTTACCGTGGGAAAATATTTCTTTCCTTTGGGAAAAAATATTTAGTAGCGGGTAATAGCAGGAAATGAAAGCTAGTATTGAATGAACACAAAATAACGACATCGGAGTTCATTTATGGGAGAAAATTAAAATATTCTGAAATGAGAAATTGAAAAGAAATCTATTTGTGTTAAATTATTTTGGGGGTATCGAACCACATCACGGCGATATTATTTTACTATCCATTCGAAAACATTAATATCAAAATGACTAACAACTGTTCAAACAATTTAAATTAGGTACCTACTCGTACTTGAATAGAAATACCAAGGCGACGAATGACGTCTAAAATTTGGAATTTTTCGGGTATAAAATGAGTAAAAAAAAGAACTCAAAACGTTGAATGCTGTAGACGGGTAGATAACTCCTCTAAGTGTGGTGGTTTACGGCTCCGTATAAACCCGCAATAAGGCTGTGAAGGGTCCCAAATTCGCAGTTATGATTCTCGCATGAACAACGCGCAAGGAAACTGTAATGCGAAAGTTATCGCTCTTAAACTGTGGAGCTGGCGAAATGAAGGGGGCGACGGTATTACTCGATACGCGCGGAGAAAAAAGATGTGTGAAATTGTAAAAAGATATATCTCATTTTACGCGTACAATCATTATGCACAAAAATACTAAAATTACAGCACCGCAGTCCGGTATCAAGTAGCTTGCTTCTTTCAAGGCACAGATGACTTATTGTGCGAATAGGCTTTTGATTATGAGTGAGCTTACTCCATCGATTTTCTTCCATGTATATTTTGATAGCTTTTCTGTATTTTTATTTTATTTTTTAAATCTCAGATTAAGTTTAATTAAGTCAAGGGGTAAAATTCAAATCACCCCCATGTATGTTCAGCGATTTGAAACAGTTCATGGCTCGTATTTATAAAGCGCTCTCAAGATTGAGAGCAATCTTAAGTATGGATTTGACAGGTCGTTTTGTACTGAAATGACATTTCCAATACGAACTCAAACTCGCTGTCACTCTTGAGAGCTGATTATAAATACGGGCCTAAGAGTTATGATTTTTTTTATTTATTTTTAGGAAAATCGATACCTTCAATTGCTTTGATAATTAATTGTTTAAATTGAGTTTCTTTTGTTTTTTTTTCTCATATCATATCTTTCTCTTGAATTTATTGTACTTCCGACGATAAAAATCTCAGTTTCCTAGCCATAACGTATTCTTTTTTAATCGAAAGATAGAATTTTTCGTTCAAGCTAGTCAGTTCTGAATTATAAACATAAAATAAAATATTGAAAGCTTCAGTCCTGTTTTTATTAAACAAGCATTTAATTCTGAAAATATTGTTCACAGAGCCTACACGAAGGCGGTAAGTAAAACAAATAATTAAGATTTATCATGTATTTGATTTTTTCTTTAATATTTATGAACATAAATCAATAACATACCTTTTTATTTATAATTTGATTCAAGTTCCGTCTATTTAATAATAATAGCGTACCAGAAAGTGATAGGGGTTGCTCAGTCAACGAAACTGAAAAAGTTTTACCAGGAATTTCTTTCAGAAAATGAAAAAAAAAAAGAATATGTCTTTTCCATACAAATTGTCTTATCACGTTGACAATTTTTATGGGAAAGTAAAAAAAAATCATGTCGAAAGAATTTTTTGGTGAAACTTGTTCAGTTTCGTTGACTATCAGTTTCTGGTACGCTGTCCCTTACACCCCGTATTCATTCAGATTCACAGGGTCTTATGTGTTAACATCCCGTGGACTAGATCAGTCAAACAAACCTCGCGTGGGGTAGCTTGGCTTGCCTCTGAAAAACTTTTACCACGACTTTTGTAAAACCTAAATAAATATTTTCATCTTACAAATTGGCCCAATTTGATGATCACGTAGGTAAAAATCCGTAATGAGATTTTCCAAATGACGTAAAACAAAAGTTATTTAAAAACATTGGGCGCTTTTCCACTAGACGGCACGTCAACGGCAACGGCGACGGCACGGTACCGTCGACGATATCGTAGGTGAGATAATATATGAAAATCAATGAAATTATATGACACGCTTTTCCACTTGCCGGCACGGCACCGTCACGGCATGTCATCGATTCCCATAGATATTGTCACGTGATCGTCGCCGTGCCGTCGACGTTGCCGTTGACGTGACGACTAGTGGAAAAGCGCCCATTGGGCCGAGCTACCCAACGAGCTACCCTAGAGATTTCCAGCCAATCACCAGACACCCTGTATTATGTATTAATTATTTAAATTTCAGATGCGCAGGAAGAAGAAGGAGGGGAAGCTGAAGAAAGTGAGAACACTACTCAAATTAGTGAATATAGTTTTTATAATCTTTTACATACATACGGGGTGTAAGGGACAGCATACCAGAAGCTGATAGGGGTCGCTCAGTCAACGAAACTGAACAACTTTCACCAGGATTTTTTTTCAGGAAATGTTTTTTTTTTATTATTTCTCATACAAGATGACCGCCTTGATCAGAAAAATTGTATGGAAAGGCCAAAATTTTTCCATTTCCTAAAAGAAATTCCTGGTGAAAGTTGTTCAGTTACGTTGACTGAGCAACTCCTATCATTTTCTGGTACGCTGTCCCTTACACCCGGTACCTATACACACAATCACGCCTTTTTCCTTAATGGGGTAGGCAGAAAGACAACGACCCAAACATAATGTTGTTATTTTAGATAGATCTGTACATTGATGATATAGTCATCGCCTCATCATCTCCCTAGCCTTATCCCGTATTTCACAGGGTCGGCTACCTTGCTTAGGGGATTGAACGAGGATAATGGTTTTAAAACAGAGTGACTGCCATCTGAACTCCGCAACGAAAAAGAGAGACCAGGCCCAATCCGAGATACCTAGGCTTTTGCTAGGTTAGTGGCCAACCCAGCAGAGCTGTCAGTTTTCAAAACGCCAATGCTTAACGACTAATAACTATGATATTAATCGGGACCAACGGCTTAACGTACCTTCCGAAGCACGAAAACGCACGAGATATTATACCGCTACCGGTCACGAATCCATGGCCACGGCGGCGATGGTTGCTTAACATTCGTTATCAGAATGAATATAAGTCCTAACTACTTGATCACTAGCGCTTCATAACAGAGGCAATTACTCGTAAAAGGAGATTAAGTACGTAAATAAATACATAATAAGTCATTATGTTAAAACTCAAGTTAGAACAATTAATTGCATTTTTTACCATAGTCGGGTTTTTGAACTCTTTTTTTAAAATACTTGTATAAAATACTCGTTAGGAGGTATTTGTTGTTATAGCGGCAACAAAAATACATGAAAACGGTCTTAAGGAAGTCGTTGACACTCTGCTTACCCCGTAATGTAAAACAGTTTGCGAATGTGAACTTGAAATAACAATTAGTTTATAAACAGATGAGGAAAATGGGCAAGAGGAAGGGGGGGAACCGGTAGAAGAAATGGAAGAAGCAGCGGAAGGAGAAGAGAAAAAGAAACGGAGGTGATTCCACATAAAGAATACGCTGGATATATCCAATACGGAAAACACGGTGAGTGTAGAATATAACTAAAAAACTAAACATGTTATTAGTGTCGTTTCGGACAAACACACTTTTACTGTTATGTATTTATCAGTCTACACAGGGTGTAAAAAAAGTACTGCGTTCCTTTAAACCACATGTTGTACCTACTAAATGATACCAAACAACTTTCCCAAAGCACAAACATAATGATGTCCTCATCTGCAATCCATGACACCTCACTATTTTAACATGAAACTTTTAATTGATTTATGGATAGATTATCACTA
>JARACY010004659.1:0-25769 GCA_029255725.1 Scrobipalpa atriplicella | reverse complement strand
AACATCGTATCTCATTACAACTTAATTTCAAAACTAAGTATAAACGAAATCATTCCAGTACATTTACTCATTTTTACCTTGTTACAGGTGACCACAATCGAACCCTGAATGACCTGGACGTCAGCCAAGTCCAAGTCTACCTCTACGACTTCCAAAACAACTTCAACATCACCTACCAAATCGACTCCGCAGTCAAAGGCATCTTTAAAAACTATAACTTAGACGTCACCAGAAAGCTCATCTTCTTCGTCCCAGGATACAAGTCCCATATTAGCAAGAAGACCGAAGAACTTATCAGACAAACCTTCAGTGATGTTCCTAATATTTACCTGATCATCATTGATCATTCAGCTTACACTTCTGCTAGAGGAGGAAAGATCCAAAGCTACGAACGGTCAGTTTTCTACTCCTACTACATTGGCACAGCTCTTGGAAAAGTACTGGCTGGTTTTCGACAGAAAGGTTATCCTTCAAAGAATATCCATGCTATCGGACACAGCTTAGGATCACAGATGTTGGGATTCGCTGGAACAACTTACACAAACCAAACTGGAGAGAAGATCTGGAGGATAACGGGTCTAGACCCTGCTGGACCTTGCTTCTCGAACAGCCTTATCGATGATCAGATCAGATCTGGCGTCGCAGAATACGTGGAAGTGTACCATTGCAACGTTGGTGGTTTAGGAACGACCAGCACTCTAGCTGATGCAGATTTCTTCATCAACAGAGCGAAGAAACAACCGACTTGTCATCAAGGACTTATTCCTGGCATTGGGGAGTCCAATGCAGCTAAATGCAGTCATAAGAAATGCGTTGAGTACTACGCTAGGACTGTCCACCATCCTGATTGGTTCTTGGCATGGTCCTGTGATTCTTACGACCATTTCATGGGAGGTACTTGCGCAGCCAACCAAGTGACTTTAGCTGGGTATTTCAACCCTGGGAATGCTACTGGAATTTTCTACGTGTCGACGGAAACCTATGGAGTGATGTGATGATTGAATGATGACTGTATTACGAAATAAACGCGACTGTCTGTGATATTAATAAGTTTAGTCACGCGAGAGAGGACGATAAAAAACCAAGGCAAGAAACAATGAACTCATTATCAGAACAAACTCAGAGATAGAATTTGTCTGATGTTCTGGCTATTACCTACTCGTATTCAAAATGTCAAAAGTCTTTTGTGTAGACTTTTAGATGTCGTGTTAATGATTTTACCACCACAGAAAATTCATTATGGTTTTTAGTCCAATTATACATTATTATTCCTAAATAGTATATTTATTATTATTCCTAAATAATTTATTTATTATTATCATCAAGTAAAAATTGCTGCTAAGTAATGCTCTTGTTAATAATATACGCATTTTAGATCATCCAATAAAAATAACAAACAAATACTCTTAGTCTTGATTATCTTTTACGGTCGGTAAACGCAACTGCGTAAAATCCACGATCAATAAAAAAATAGGTGTTTTTGCTAATTTAGGGCATGGGATGACATTTAAAATACATAACAATTTAACATAACTTCGCTATGTAACTACTAATCATAATTCAAAATAACTCTACAAGGTTCTTCGTAATTCTTGATCGATAGTTCAATGAGCCGCTCATGACTAATATTTCACAAAATTATTGTTTTCTAATTCTTCTTTCTTACTTTGCTTACATTACCTACTATGATATACTAGATATTTGGTCCATTTCCGTTATCATCAGGTAAGTAGGTAACATCTTATAACTTTTCGCGTTAATATTACTTTTCCGTATTTTCCGGCAGTAAACAATAAACATTAGGTATGAGTACAACGTGATTGATTGATTAGATTATCCTCATGAACGAAACACCTGGTATCAGGAAAACAAGCCGTGGCAAATCCAGCAGAATTGCCAATAACAGCTGCAAAACTTTTTTACTTGAATTCTCAAATGGTTAGTAAACTGCTTTTCTATTAAGAAAGTTTATCAGCATCAGGACAATGTGAATTGAAGACCTGACAACACCGTCAGAGAGTTCTGGTTCACAAGAAATTAAATGGACCTTACTATTTTAATTTCCGGGAAGATTTTCCTTGTGAAAGTTGTTCAGTTTCGTTGAGTGAGCAACCCCTATCAATTTGCGTTGATCTGATCCTTGCACCCCGTTATATTTAGTCGGAAAGTGCGGATAACTCAAATGTAACCTGCACGTTCCATAATTTCCGGTGGAAATCACATATATTTTCCCGCAGTGATAACTTCACTTTCCAATGCTTCAACATGTTTAGTTAATTAGATTAACCCTGAACTTGAACACAGCAAAGAGCATAAATAGATAAATCAAGGTAGGTAAGTTCACATACAGTAGTAGCAAGGTCAACACAGTGAACAAGGTAAAATGACCATTGATGAATGAGGATGGGCATAAATTAATGGTAATTAACAGGAATGTTGTGTAGGTAGGTACCTATTACAGGTTTCGTTCTTATTTTACCTGTTGCCTGTTTGGGATGTTTCTGGGGGAACTAGGTACAGTTTTTATACTTACCTATTTTTTATTTATTTTTTATTCGGAATGGGTTTGCCCTTGACTCCAGATACCCAGGTCTGGAATAACCGTGACAGAGTCGACGATGAAGCGAGCAAACCCAGAGGATGCCTGTTAAGGCACTGGCATTCCCACGCACCGACGGAACACAGCAAGCTGTTTGGCGCCGGAATCCGGTGAGAGCGGTAGCGAGCCAGGCGGCCCCTTGCAGAGCCTACCACCGCGCTTTGTTGGGATCATTCAGCCGGACTTACCTATTCACAGGCTAGCCTGTGTTGCCGTTACCTGTTTATTATTCCTGCTCTACGTCACTTGTTTTTCTATTTTCTTTTCCTCTTTCCTCGACTGATACATTTTACCGCTCTGTAGGCTGTAGTGTCGGTGTGTTTTGACTATCGAACTACTACTACTATTGAACTACTATAGTACGCAGGGTCTACTCTATCCGGTCGGACTTACATACATACATACCTACTATCAAACATGTATCCCTAATGCAGAGCGTCAACGACCCTAATAAAAGTCGTTCCGCCACGTCTGACAAGTTTTGAGGGTTGCTTAAGATAGATCTGTATACCTAATGCTGTAGTGACAGGTTATCAGTTGCAATATTAACTAAGGTTATCCTTAATGCTGACATTGGAAGTGATTTCTATTTAAAAGAATAAGAGATTCTCTTGTCTCTTCCTCATAAAGGGGGGTGTTTAAATGGCAATAAAATTATCCGATCCGCGGCGATTAACGGCCGGCCCGAGAGGTGGCGAGAGAAGTCAATTAAAAACTTTCGTCCTGGTGATTAAGCTGACTTAATTACGAGTTTGGAGCGCCTTCTCGAGTTCCGGCCGATAAGAAAGGTCACCTTGTTATTTTCTTTTGGGAATTAATTAGTTTTTGCTGCCGAAAGTCGGGCTTTTTGTCAGGTTGTGGGTTTGATGCCCAGCGGGGGACAATTGGGGAGTTTAAAAAACTTACTGCCCTCGAGGTCGTGGTGCCTAGCGGTCAGAGCTTTGGTCTCTTAATCTGGAGATCGCGGATTCGATTCCTGGCGGGACATAGAAACACAGTTGCTTCATTTGATTGAGCGCTATATAGAGTGTAAAAAAAAGTACTGCGTTCCTTTAAATCACATGTCCTACTGATGATACCAAACAACTTTCCCAAAGCACAAAAATTTTAGTTCGAAAAAAATATTCCATATATAAATATTGTCCATACAAAATTGGAGATGAGGAGAGCATCTTTGTATGGAAAATACGATATTTTTTTAGAGCTAAAATTTTTGTGTTTTGGGAAAGTTGTTTGGTATCATCAGTAGAACATGTGGTTCAAAGGAACGCAGTACTTTTTTTTTACACCCTGTATAATTAGTGAATTTAAAATTCATTGCTCAAAATTTTTATTTAGAGTTTGAGATAAGGTGATAAGAAAAGTTCAAAACAATACAAAATTATCGGATTGTTTAAAGTAAAGCAAGCACATCCAATTTACTTATACCTACTGGGTGTAAGGGACAGCGTAGGTACCGAAAACTGAAAGGGGTTGCTCACTGCTCAGTCAACGAAACTCAACAACTATCAAAAGGAAATTCTATCAGAAAATTAAAAATAATGCATATTCAATACAAAATGACCACCTCGATCAGAAAGTACCTATGGCAATTTTTTTTTCCTTAAAGTATTTCCTGCTGATTGTTGTTCAGTTTCATGGTTTCATTGACTGAGCAACCTTGGAATAACCCCTTTCAGTTTTCGGTACGCTGTCAAAACAATATAGGCGACCCGACCTTATTGCTAATGCACCAATTTTACCAGACAACCTATGAGTAGGTAGGTAGGTACCTATACGATGCTTTATTTCCAATAACCAAACCAATAACTCCCATAAAAGTGGAAGTCAGCTGGTTGACCGCGAAGCTGCTCTCTGTAATTGCATTCCAGCGTCGTCGTGCCGGCACAGAATTTCCATATTCCTACTAACGATGTCCAATACCGAACAATTTCAGATTTTCTAGAAGAAAATTGAATGCTGAATAATTTTAGGAGTATTGGGCCCGATTCGTAACCATTCTGACTTAACTAAATCTCAACCTTTATGATCTCAACTAAAATTATTGCCATCCCGTTCTGTTCTCTCATGATAGAAAGTGACAGGTATGGACTTATATTAGTTAAGTCGCGTATTTTATTTTATTTATTATTAGTATAGATTCTTGATAGTGCCTCCTCCAGATCAAAAGGTCGTGGGTTCCTGGGTTCGATTCCTAAATTATAAATAAGTCAATTGTCAAGTTAATAAGACGTGCACTCATATTTCAAAGTCATCTAATAATTTATTAATTTTATTTACTTATTTTTTCCTATCTGATTGATGCGTCACGTTCAACGATTGTCAATCGATGTTTCGCGGGCGCTGAGTGTGTAAACCGCCTGAGAGCTGCGTTCAGAAACATGATTTACAAAGCTCAATTTTGAGCTCTACATCTGTCCTTGTCACACTTAGTGATAAATATATCTTGTATCTCACTGTCAGTCTCTTAAAGATTTGCTTGCTCTGGAGTGCGTTCAGACGACCCAGTATAAATGTTATACCGTACGAGTTTCATACTTCCGGGACGCACTGAACGTGCACTTTAAGCCGGCTACGCACTATCCATCGCGGCTGTACGTCCCGCCAAGGCCACGGCGCTGGATGTAGCCTACGCACCATCGTGCACGAAAAATTTGCTGTACAGCCAGCTTGTCAAAATGAATCATACGGATGGATGGTGCGTAAAGCCTCTTACGCACCATCCATCCTGCTGTACGTCCCGCCAAGGTCATGCACGATGCACGACGAAAAACGACAGTGAATAGGCTTGACGTACGTCAATAATTATTATTATTACCTTGCTGGACGTGCTGGATCAATTTTGCGTCCAGCAAGCGCCCCCACCACCGCGACCGTCCAGCAGATGGATAGTGAGTAGCGCTGACGTACGTCACAGGGTTGCCAGATTGGGCGATTTGTCGCCGTTCGGGTTACTTCAGGGCCTCCAGTGGCGACAAGAAAATGTTAAAGCCTCATACAAATAATGAATGGCGTTTGGGCTACTCAAAATCCGACATTGGGCGACAAGAAAACGTTGAAGCCCATACAAATTAGCCCTTTTGGGCTACTTCCGATACAAAGTTGGGCGACTTAGACTCGCGGGCATCTGGCAATACTGGTACGTCTGATTCATTTTGACAAGCTGGCTGTCAGCGTTGCCGTTAGGGTACATTTTACACATTTGACGTACCTTTTTGGGCTCCCATGTGTAATGTGTAATCTTGCCAGTACATGTGTAATTTCTTTGAACTCACCGCCAAAATATCTCAATCAAAGAAATAAATGAGCGCTGCTGCGTATAGAGAAACGTAGAGACAGCTAACTCATTTTATCTCCCTTGCTCTAGCAAAACTCCATATTAAAGCATCTCTTTCACTCATCACAGAAGCAGCGATCTCACTACCCAATTTACCGGGCCCTAAAATATTAGTTTACAATACATTGCTGGATGTACGTTAAGCCCGCGTTAAAAAGTAATGGCGTTTTCAATCCAAAAAACATCCAAAAAATTACTACAAAAAAAAAGACTGCTGTTATGAGTGATTTGCGAAAAAAAAATGCTCATGTACACTTTTGTCACAATATGTACACTTTTTGCGGCGGATATGTGTATTTTGGGATCTCGGTTGCGGCAACACTGCTGGCTGTACAGCAAATTTTTCGTGCACGATGGTGCGTATGCTACATCCAGCGCCGTGGCCTTGGCGGGACGTACAGCCGCGATGGATAGTGCGTAGCCGGCTTCGTTTTAGCCGCTGTCAGATAAAATTTCACTTCCGGTGCGTCTCTGAACGGGCAGTATAATTTTTAACCAGGGTTAAATTTCGATCGATCGAGCGGCTCTGAACGTACCCTTGATCGGATTTGTTTGTATTCGGGAACGCAGCCGTGTTATTTTTCAGTTTATTTATTTATTTTCAGGATTTTGTGTATTTTCCAAGCACTTTTACTAATATTATTAATAAAACTAGCCCCATGACGACGGTCTATTTAGCACAGAAGTTGATGACCGTGAAATTGGACAGAAATGAATTCATGAAAGTGAAATGGCTCCAAAAATGTACTCTACAAGAAAGACACACTGTAGTTGAGTAAGTTTTGATTTTCTGTAAATTTAAAAATGTAAAATTTCTGTTTCTCAAGACAACACATCTGAATAGATTATTGCCATTAAATTTTCCTCCCATTTACAACAACAGAATTCAGTGAAAAAGTGATGGAATGCTGGCTCTTAAAAATTATACCTACTATGTCTAAAATATTTTGTACAATTTTTAAATTAACTGAAGTCTCCAATCTTACCTAATAATTTAGGTACTGTTTATTTACTGCTTATCAGATCCCTTAAAAAACTACTAAAAGAAGAAAATGTGAAAAAATGCAGATTGTGTCTTCGGGATGGATCCATAAAAATATTCTCCAGTGAAAGCTGTATTGCAAAAGACATAAAGTATATCTTACAGATAGAGGTTTGTAAGCACTTGATTTAGAGAAATTTCACACCTTCATAATTCAGACAGGTTATTATTGAGATAAGTAACAACCTCAACCTCAAGTGCTAGTTTTTAAAATCTAGGTAATCCTTATAATAAAAAAATACTACTATACTTAGGTCAAACCACCAGAACAAAAAAATCCTACAGTTAACAAAAGTTCTATGCTTTTTTATTATTTCTGTTTTCTATGACTAAATATTTCATTAATTATGCAGATAATAATCTAAAGCAAGAATATTCTGTCTACTTTCAGGTGTTGGAAAGTGATGAGAAACCGCAATACCTCTGCAATGCCTGTTTCCTTACTTTGGAGCAAGCAGTCCGGTTGAAGATGACTGCGGAAGCTTCACAATGGAGGCTGCAGCAGGAAGCAGAACTGGGTTTGTAACCATAATTTCCAACTGCTTCTATTACTATAATTATTCAGCTTTATGCTCGACTGGGAGCAATAAAAAACGAAATGTGCCAGCTGCTTGGCATGTTGTCAAACCAAGTAAATTGATCCTAATGTTTTTACAATTTAGGCAAAGGTTTTAAACTGACACTGCCTTTCCCATTAAGAAAAACACCATGATATAATGTATGTCTTTGTTATATGTATTATTTTAGAATAAAAAAATGTTAGTTCATTTCCTGTACCTTTGTAGCATAATTCTATATCTAGCCAATATAAAACAAATATGTTTCAGTATTTGAAGCCGAAGCAGAAATAGAGAAACTTGATCCTGACATAAAAAGCCCACATGGGGGATTCTTCACATTCAAGCCGGGAAGAAATGAGATAGTCCGTGAATGGCTCTGCAAGAAATGTCGCAAGCTATTTTATACTGAGGTAAGGCAACCTCACTTGGTCTTAGGCCCGTATTTATAATCAGCTCTCGAGAGTGACAGCGAGTTTGAGTTCGTATCAGAAATGTCATTTTAGTACAAAACGACCTGTCAAATCCATACTTAATATTGCTCTCAATCTTGAGATCGCTTTATAAATACGAGCCTTAATGTTCTGTAATTTTAACCATTGATGGTTTAATTTTTTCTGCCATGTTAGGCCATTGGAGGACTCCCAATCTGAGCTCCCAATCTACTTAATGTCAACATGACAATAGGCCTGGCAACAGATTAGAAGTCATCTTGGGCTTAGGCATGACATGGTAAAATCTAAAATCATTGACTGTGTTGTCTAGGTAAAAGGATCAGATTGCATAATGCAATTTTTTCTAATAGGGCATTAACAATCACCATGGACTTCCGTCATTTTAAACTGATAGCCTGATCGTTACCCCTAGTACTATTATATATTCTGTGTCGTTACTTATATTATTTGAACAGAAGGGGTTGGTCATTTCAGCCCAACAGCCACTGCGACTGTGAAGATCTAACAGCCACTGCGACTGTGAAGATCTAACAGCCACTGCGACTGTGAAGATCTATTGTAGCTTCCTAATTAAGTAAATAAATAAAGCCTTATAGTTACTTACAGGATCTATATTTCCAGGCAGAATTTGCAGACCACGAGAATCTGCCGAACTGCAAGCTGACCACAGCGTCCGACCTCAACCGGAGATACGTGTGCGAGTTCTGCGGGAAGGGTTACAGGTGCAGCATGCTGCTCAACCGACACAGGTTTTAGAAACTCACTGATAAGATAAACTTTTTGTAGCTAGAGTGGCTTTTACTTATACTTTTGCTAAGACGCCGATAAAGCGAGCAGCCTCAGTAAAACCTTAAAACCACTAGGATTCCAATAGGCTTGTTTCCTGGGTGGCTAAAAAAAAACTTTATACTTAAAACTGATGGCTAAAATATTGTGGATCTCACTCATCATTTAAAAAAAAAATGCACATTTAATATAGAAGATATTGATTTGAGTAGTCAAGTATTTACGAGGAGTGACGTCATATCTCGCGATTTTCATACGAAAAACCGTTTTTGAAATTTTATAAAAAGTTGCTGATTTGTCAGTAACAAGCGGATCCTACACATCAAACAGTACACAGCAAGGTCACAGATTTCTTATGAGCTGTATAGCGCGACTTCCAATATTACGAAGCTTTTTGTGCAATTATTTGCCAAGTTGACCCCTTGAAGTCCGACGCCAAGCAACTTGCTGTGATCTTTGCATTTCTATTCATGATAATTTTGAACTATAAGCCCGGATGGTGTATTGGATAGGGCCGCGGCCTCCTGTGTAGGAGGTCGTGCTTTGTGTTTTTTCGATTTTCGAATTTCATATGTACGTTTATTCGGCGCTTTTACGGTGAAGGAAACCATGTGAGGAAACCTGAACACACCTACAAAGAAATTCAAAGGTTGTGTAACCTAATCTAGGATTGGGTCTGGTTTCCCTTCTGGGTTACGGTTACGGAGGTCAGATGGCAGTCGCTCTGTGTAAAAACCAGTACCCTCGTTCAATCCCCCAGATTAGGTAGCCGACCCCGTGAAATACGGGAAAAAAGCTAGGAAGAAAAAGATGATTTTGAACTCAAGATACCCCATCTGATATTTTCCAGACTAATTCACAGCGACGATCCCGGCCAATACTCATGCAGTTTCTGCTCGTACCGCTCGCACTCGCGATACAAAACAAAAACACACGAGCGCAGTCACACGGGGGAACGACCACACAAGTGCAACGTGTGCGGAAAGGTAATGTATTGTTCGAGCCAATTAACTTGACTTAGAATAACACAGAAAATTGGCGAAGGGATCTTAAAATTCTTTGCCCTTAAAAAGATTGCCCTTCAGTTTACAAATGGGAAGTTCATTCTATCACTAGTATAGTGTTCTGTTGTCTCTTTACAGGGCTTCAGTTCTCCAGCGAACCTGTGGACGCACAAGAAGATACACCAGCCACCCAAACATCACTGCCAGTACTGTCCCAAGAGCTACACACATAAAATGGTAAGAAACACCCTATATTTGGAATTATAGTCTGTTTGAAATCTAACCACTCTTCTAAGAACAGTTTGCGATTATTTCGTAAAACTGGCAAAGAGATTATTAAAATGAAAGCCTAGGATGCCATAGTCGCCTAAGATAGGAAACCTGAAGATGCCTATACAATACAGTTCCTGATGATAAGTGACGTAGAGTCAAGGTCAAATATACTACTAATTACCAAGCAAGTATAAGTATTACTTGAATACTTTATAGATAAAATATAAATTCTCTTTGTTTCCATTTCAGCTGCTAAGAGACCACATAGCAACTCAACACAGCACTGAAACACCATTCAACTGCCAGACTTGTGGGAAAGCATTTGCTACAAGGTACGAGTTCAATAAATCATTTATTACAAGTTCAGCAAAAGTAAATTGTTATTCAAATGAAGTCTCCTCCTGGGGCGCTTTTCATAGAATGTACCAGCCAGTGAATCACAGTGTAGTGCAATAGGAGCAAGTGCTGACAACCTGTCTACACTCCTTTTCAAAATTACCCTCAATATTTGTTAGTAGCCTTTAATAGAACAGCTGAAAGTATTTATTACCATACCAATTTGTTACCATTGTATTTTCATTAAACTTACCAAATCTTTTTCACAGGAAAAGACTCCACAAGCATGAACGCAGCGTTCACAATCGGCCGGCCATCAGAAGAAACTACACCAAAGTTCAGGAACTTGGCATTGGAGAAAATCAATAGAAAGTAGCACTTGAATCTTGAACTTTATGGCTGATTTAAATTATTCAAGTACAGTGCATAAGGACAGTTCATAGTTCGTACTTGATAGCCAACTTAAAAATCACTTAAAAAGCAGTTTACACAGTTCAATTTACTAACTGTACTTATGCATGCACTATACTTACCACTGGTACAATGTAAATCAGCCATTAGACTGAATTTAAGATGTTAAGATTGATACATATGCTCTGGCTACCCCATTAGGGATAAAGGCATGTTTGTATGTGTGTGTGTAACTTTACTGCAAATCAATGTAGTAATCAGTGCAAGACTGAATTATTTTATAAAGTTCTAAGTTGTGTGTAATGGCTTGCAAAGACGAGGGACTTATGTCCGCTGAACAAAGTGCATGTGTTAGAAAATGAAGGCACTATCTTGTACATAGGTTTAGGTACACATAAATCCCTTGTCTGTGCAGGCTCTTTTATGAATCTAATAAACATTGGTTATGTGTATAACTTCTCTTTTCTTTAAAATGTTTTCTATCATTTTTGTACAAATTCACTAGAGATGCACATGAATATCAATGAAATAAACAAGTTTGTTGATTAGGCGAGGGTTACTAAGAAATACTGTTGCCTTGCCTGACTAATTTCACATATTCAATCAACCTCTCAATAGACGGAGTGTGATGAATTTACTTTGAACTCCAAAATAAATACAAATAATCTACGGGCTAGATTTTAAATGTAATATCTTATTAGGCCTGCAAGACCGTGTATTTATTAAATCTAGGAATTTTAGAGGTAAAGGCAGTAGGTTCTATGTTAAAATCTTAGAATACTACATGTATTAACGAAAGACAAAAAGGATGTAATCAACAAAACAAACTGAATGTTTTTTGAGTTTTTATTTACTTACAGTACTAACGGTCTCATTACTTCTTGGCAGCCGCGCCTACCTTGGCTTTCTTGGTACCACGCACCTTCTTCATTCTGTTCTTGCGTTCCTTGCGCTGCTTGCGTGTGGGCCGCTTCTTCTCGTACAGACCGTGTCTCGCTAGCCTGTGCTTAGGCTCGAACTTCTTAGCCAAGTCCAAGGTATCGTAGATCAGCGCGAATCCGGTCGACTTGCCACCTCCGAAGTTGGTCTTGAACCCGAATACAAAAACGACGTCAGGTGTCACCTTGTACATCTTCGCGAGCTTCTCACGGATCTCCGTCTTGCTGACGGTGGGCTTGCCTGGGTGGAGCACATCGCAGACCATCTGCTTGCGCGCCAACAACCTAGAAACCACAAAACGTTGTCAGACATAACCTTCACACCGAGCACACGCCACCGAGTACACATGCCGATTTTAACGTTCTAGCACAAGAAATCCAATGTTTTGTACATTCACCTGTTGGTCATGAATTTGCGAGTGCGAATTGTCGCCGTTCCCTCACTCATTTTGGCTTATTTTAGAGATTTCGGCGTAAATCACGCACGTGTCTCCAACAAAATTTGGTGAAAAAGAACGTGTTGGTGTTGCCATATACTGATTTCAAATTTCCCCGTTCTCCCAAAACTGACAGTTGTCAAAAGTTTCGCAAAAATAATATTTTGTTTTTAATCTACTTTCTTATAATAAGAACGAAAGGAAATAGAAAAACAATAAGAACGAAAGAAAATAGAATTTCTCATTGTTATAAAATAATGAAATAGTATTAAAAAACATTTAAAAACTGACGTAGGTACGTACCCAACAAAGAAGGGAGGTTTTGGCAAATAGCAACTCAGCTTTTTATTCTTTTTTTTATGGTTGGGCACGTTCACAACAATCATGATTTTTTTTGTAAAATGTAGATGCGTTCATTGAAATTTAATTAAGTTATTATGGTTTTTATGGATTTGTCTGTTCTTTTTCTTACCATCCAAATATATGGATATGAGTTTATCTGGTTAATGATTATGATACGAGTTTATCTGCTAATGATAATGATCATCGGCCTATCTATTCTATACAACTTGTCGATCTTCTTGCGTTATTTTATTAAAACATGCCATGCCATTGATTATGATCTAGTTAAAAATTTAGCTTAGCTTAGTTACTTTGTTTTTTAGTGGTTAATTTACTACAAATTTAACTTTAACCGTGATTTTACCAGTGCTATATTTATTTAATTAAAAACCCCTTTTTATATTTAGAGTTGCGTTAAAATTATAGTACCTACCTATTAGAATATTATCCTGACATACTGGACAATGGTGTTAATTCAGGACGCACTGTCACTTTCTTAAATTTGACATAAGAACAGGATAGCAAACAAACACGTGACTTTGACATTCTTAATTTGACGTACGGCGCTTTAAATAAGGAATGACCATAGAGCGTGCTCACTAATTTTAATCAAAGTTAAGAAAGTGACAGCGCTACTAAGAATTAGAATTTGTAAGTGGACGGCGTGAATTGAGGCCAATATATAACTAAAATTATAATTAAAATACTCTTAATAAATAAAATAAATAAAACTAAGCGCCTGACCTTTTAGTTTAGCAAACAAGCATAATGTAAACAGATCAGTCTATCATGAAAGCCAAGACATTTTGTTTTTATAAATACTCTCTTGGGACATAAACTTCACGCAAGAACATTACTTATATCGTTACCTTGACGTGGTGGCAAAGAGTAGCACGGAGAAGCAGCATAATAACCTAATACCAACACCTTCTTATTTATGCTTGAGTTAAGTTTACCTAATCTTCTACTTCTTCTTCTGCCTAGCGTTTTCCCGGCCTGATGCTGGGGTCCATTTTCCGGCTTTTCCTACTCCACTTTTCCCGGTCTTCGGCATCCGCTGGTGTGAGATCGTTTTCTTCCATTTATCCCAAATTTATCCGCTTTTACGACGTCTAGCCAGCGCAGTTAAGTTTACCTAATATGTCCTTCTAAAGGCTCCTACACACTATGCCGCCGGCATGGCATTTGTGGCTTAATACCAGCAAAGTTACTATAAACTAACAAGGCAAGACTACTTAGTATTAGTATTTTAGAACCATGCACAGTAGGAACATCACTTTGCCTGTTTTAATTTTTAGAGCAAATGCACAAACTTTGCTATAGAAAATGTTTCAGGCATCTATCAATTTTAAGAAATACTTTTAAACTTCTACTTTTAAAGTACTAAGTATATTCACACATGTGAACGTCGTCAAATATTTAGGTACTTTTTGCCTATTGTCGCTTTTAGCTGCTCTGTTCAATATGGCGTCAAGTCTACGTCACGAAGTTCCTCTGTTACAAACTCCAACGAAACTTGACCCCTGTCGAAACACTCCAGAGAACACTTAGTTACTTGTCAGGGTGGTATCAGAGATCTTCGTATATTGGTTGGTGGTAGACCCTCCCTCTATCGATTTTGAATAGCCTGTACACAGCCTGAAACTGGAGTGAGCGTACGTCTGCACAGTCTGCACTGAAAATTGTGGAAAGAGAAGAAAAAAATACGGATTTCACAGGATTTCCCGGTGAGTTTTTTAGTTTTTTTTATTGCATTATCTACTTACCTACATATTGAGGTATTAATATAGTACTTAGATCATTTTAAACTCTACATTTATCACACAAAAAGTTGAGAAACGTGGTTTTGACATTAAATCAATTTTATACATAACATAAAGCAGTTACCTAAGTACCTACCTATACCATCTACTTAATACCTACTTTCTTAATGGTTTAGGTTTAAGTTCAAGGGGAGCTTTATTATTAGTGTTGTTCCTGAAATAGATTAGAACGTTTTGCAAGGCCAACCTAACGCTTTCACTAGACCTAAGTATATTTTTGTTTCAAGCTTACTCAAAAACGATTAACCATTAAAAAAGAAATAAGTACCTATCTAAGGGAAAATATCAGATTCTCACGGAAAACCTTATAAAGTAGCAGGTAGAAAAGCTCTTGACGAAGTTAGGTATCAAACCTACTGATCAAATAAATTCCACATAGGATACGCATACGTTTATGTCATAATAATAGGACACAATTTTAGTAGATTTCTGTGCTAAATAATAATTAAATATAATCTTGGGAACCTTGCCTCGATGTGGCGTGTGTGCTGGACGAATATTTTTTCTGTAACATACCTAGTTATTTAGGTTATTCTTTATTTATAAATATAATATTATGATAATAATTACTGATTCAAGAAATATATAATTATATAAAACGAGCTGACCAAACTGCGGTCACAATTTGAACAAAAATAATTCATTGAAAGGAAAGTCGATATTATTAAAACCATTTTGAGTAACATGTATTATTTTAATGTTATTTTACTATTTATTAACATTTTAAATATTTATTTCCTTTTAATATGACTTGAGAAATCTCATAAACTCTTTCACGCTGGTAGGTAAGTACTTGAGCGAACTCTATAAAGATTTTTCACATTCAAGTCGCGTTCCCTGAATGCAGATGCAGATGCCAGGCCAGCCATTATGAAAGAAAATCCAATGACTGGCATTTAGTATTCACAATACCTACGCATTAACTTGATGACAGATTATAAAAGAAAAGTCTTATGGAGCCGAAAAGTTAAAAATTGTGTAATAAATAGAAGGAAATGGTACTTCATCATCATCATCATCAGCCACAACAGTCCACTGCTGGACATGGGCCTCCCCAAAATTGGGGGTATATGCCATACTCACCACGCTTGGCAGGCGGGTTGGTGAGCGCAGTAGAAGTTTTCCATTCACAGGGAACGCTGCTGCCCATTCCCTGGATTTATCCTTTAGTCGCCTTTTACGACACCCGCAGGAAGTGATGGGGTGATGCTATTCTAACCCGGCACCACACGGATAAATGACTAATGGTACTTAGCACAAGACTTAACTAATATACGTCTAAACCTACCTGTTATTTTCTATCATGAGAGAACATAAAAAGACGGTCAAAGATTTACTTATAAGTCGTGCCCTCAACCTAAGCATGATACATTCTAGGTAGGTACGTCAGTCAAAATAGTCGAAGTCATCTCGTATTTTTCATCGCCGCTAAATATACGATTTCAGATACGAAACAACACGACTAATCAGTGCGACTAATTTCTCCGAAGTAACGACTTCCCGATAATTAATTGACTGAGACGTCGTGGCGCATTTTCGCGCCACTCACCTTCAACACGCGTGCATGGGTGGTGCCAGTTCCCCTCATCTGATAAACATCTTCATGGTAGCCGAAAACAAACCCAACACCCTCAAACTGAACTCGGTAGCTAGGGAATCCAGTCGGTATAACGCCAGGGACCCAAGGTTAAGACCTTAAACAACATACATCGAAACGTTCACTGCCAGTATTATATAAGGTATTATAATGGAGCAAGAAATAGATGATGTCAAACTGAGAAACAGTCGCACTCCGAAAAATATACAAGATAAAGCAATAAGAGAATCTCTTTTGTCTGAATCCACTTCAGGTATAGTCAAAGGAGAAGAAGATGACGTCACTAGTATTGAGTCTTCCTCGTTTTCAAGTACTGATATGGGTGATAAAAGGGAAAGAGTCCTGACTGTTGTGTCTAAAGATATTATTCAGCATAAAAACAACATCAAGGAAGCTAATGCTAACGAAACTAAAATTAATCATGTCACTATTCATGAAAATCCAACCGAAGAAAGAGAACCTTTGACACCACATGACCTGGAGAAGGATGATTCACATAAAAATGAAGACAAAAATAATGTGAAAATACCCGACGGAGAGTGGGGTTGGGTTGTAGTATTGTCATCTTTTATAATATCTATGATCGCCGATGGAATAAGTTTCTCATTCGGTTTGCTCTACATTGAGTTTTTGGAAGAATTTCAAGCCAGCAAATCTACCACAGCTTGGATTGGAAGTCTGTTCATTGCTGTCCCGTTGCTCTCAGGTCCAGTCATGAGTGCATTAGTAGACAGATATGGATGTCGCAGTATGACCATCTTGGGCGGAATCATCTCTACTCTTGGTTTTGTACTCGCTTCAATTTCAACTTCTCTGGAAATGATGATGATAACTTTTGGAGTTATTGCTGGATTGGGCCTTGGTCTTGTCTATGTTACCGCAGTAGTATCAATTGCGTATTGGTTTGAAAAGAAGAGAAACTTAGCTGTTGGATTAGGAGCCTGTGGTACTGGAGTTGGTACTTTTGTATACGCACCAATGACTCAATATTTCATCGAAGAGTATGGGTGGAGAGGCGCCATTTTATTACTTTCTGGAACTCTATTAAACTTATGCGTTTGCGGATGTGTAATGAGAGATCCCGAATGGTGGATTCTTGAGCAAAAGAAAACCAGAGATGAAGAAAAAAGAAAAGATGAGAACAAGTCAAAGAATTCCAGTTCAATTTCAATTGATAACGCTTATGCTTTTGATTTTGACTCCGCTACAAAAGGAAAAAGTATGAAGGGATTGATCGAAAGAGGCTTGTCTCCAGAAAAAGTTATTAGAACTGAAGCTGCTAGCATAAAGCGTCATCAAAATATGTTAGAAACAAAGAAGGAATCCGCAAAAATGAAATGCGAATCCATGGTCGATATACCCACTTATTTGACATTCAATGATAGGGTAAGATTTAGATATTTAAAACTGTTGTTTTCAATTATATGTAAGTAGATTATGTAAGCGTAGTAATATACAAAACATCTTATACTTTCAGACGTCAATGAAAATGTTGGATAAGTTAGTCAAGAACACCAGTAAAGACTACGAAATGGAAGTTAAGTATCCATCTTTTGCCATAAACCGCACCGGTAAGAAGACACCCTCCTCTATAGCAACATCCCCAGCCACAAGTCCTCTAGAAGACAATAATCCTCCAGCAGTTGCTTACGTAAAACAACCATTGCAACGCACACATTCTGACAGATACGACTTCAAAAAAGAAAAGTCCTTTGAAGAGTACCAGCTGAAAAACCCAAACCAAGCGGTGTTTAAGAATTGCAAATCAGAAGAGAGCAAGATACTTGTGAAGCAGGACAGTAAGGAAAACCGAAGAGATTGGTTGAAGAAGCAGCTTTCAGTCAATCATCATTACTTGAAAGATCTGAAGATGCCAATAACATCTATAAGCCATAGAAATGCGATGCTGAATATAAAAGGATACAGGCTAAAGGCATCATCTTGTCCTGATGTGTTCAAGAATTCTATGATAACCATAAAGGAAGAAGAAGAGGTAAAGTCTAACATTAACTTAATTACAGTATCATCATCATCATCATCTCCCTAGCCTTATCCCGTATCTCACAGGGTCAGCTACCTAATATAGGGGATTTAACTATAGTTAAATCCCCTATAAAAAAAAATTATAATAAAACCAGTACGCTATAGGGTACTGGTTTTATTCAGAGCGACTGCCATCTGACCTCCGCAACCCAAAACCAGGAAACCAGACCCGTCCGAAGCACGGAAAAAGCGCCGAATAAACGCACAAATGCAATTCGAAAACCGAAAAACACATTGGTACGTTGTGGGATTTGAACCACGACCTCCCGCTCAAGAGGCAGCGGCCCTATCCACTACACCATCGTGCTCTTATTTACTTACAGTATGTTCACAATACAACGTGTAACAGAAAGGGTATATGCATCGAGAAATGTGTGAATCTATCCATGAAACTGAACAACTTTCCCTAAGAAACATAGGTCGAAAAACGAAAAAAAATTTGTGACCTTTCATACAAATACATCAGCTGATAGCGTATTTAGTATGGGCAGTCAAATTTTTTTTTTTCGTATTTCGACTTATGTTCCTTAGGGAAAGTTGTTCAGTTTCATGGGTAGATTCACACATTTCTCGATGCATATACCCTTTCTGTTACACGTTGTATAATAAATTAACTTCTAAACGCTTCAAATAATTAATGTAGTCTGTAGGTGGAGCCACGATTATAATAAATCTTTGCAGCATATCACAATTAATCATAAAATAAGTTCGTGTTTAAATGCATGTAATAAAGTCATCAATGTAAATTTCTTACAGAAATGGTACGATGACTGCGTGGTCTGCCTCTCAGACATGTTCAACGTGGAACTCTTCAAGAAACCCACATTCAATCTGCTCTGTCTCGGGACCATCATATTGTTCATTTGGTTCATTGTCCCATACTTCTACCTGGCTGAGCATATGGTCCAGAAAGGATATAATGAGGATGACGGAGCTCATGTTTTGAGTTTGATTGGAATCACTAATACTATTGGAATGGTAAGTCTTTGTTGAAGAACGAAAGGACTATGTTGCTGGGATAAAAAGTGTTGCTTCACTATTTACTTTAAGAGCAATAAGATCACAAGGTTACTATAATGTCTCATAACATCCGCTGCGGAAGCCAGAAATAGAAAATTATCCAGATTCCTCGTGTCTCGGGCCTCGAAGTGCGTGCCAAATCCCAGAAACTGTGTCATATTGCAAACTCAGATGACGACTCACGTGGTCATGAATATTGGCAAGCTGATGAAAATCTTTTGAAAAACGATATCTGTTCAGCCTTTTCAGTTTTCTATATTGATGTGTAAAAATATAACAGCAGAAAGATAAGCCTACGATCGATTCAATAGAGATAATAGCAATAGTTGTGTTCATACTTACACGTGCAACAAGTATTTACGGCATGCGTCAGAGGTAACAAGCTTACCCTTACATTAACATTAAACATCCGAGAACTGAAATTTCTATGGAATGATTAAGAAAATAAAATATGATATGAGTCATCGAATTAGACAGATAGTTGTAGGGCAGACCGTCCCTTGAAATTCACAAAACATTTCAACAACTTCCTTTCCAGGTTGGGCTCGGTTGGATCGGTGACTTCCCTAAGGTATCCATCGGGAACCTCTACTCGGTCTGTCTAATCCTTTGCGGAGCCTCAGTGGCTGCCATCCCGTTCGCTGTCTACAACTACTGGGTTCTCATGACCGTGTGTGCGGCCTTCGGTCTGCTGTTTGCTGCGTCTTTCACCTTCACTCCAAGTTTGTTGGTGAAGCTCGTGTCTTTGGACGATTTTACCGCTGCGTATGGATTGGTGCTGCTGGCGCAGGGGATCGGTCATCTCATCGGACCGCCATTATCTGGTATCTATCATCATAATAATAAAATAACCTATTTAGAGAAACTTTGACATACGTTTTCCATACTGCCTAAATATGTGCTTGTCATTGCTTGTTATTGGATAATATATATTTGATACTATAAAAGCTACTAAGCTAAAGTTGTCTAGATATGACTCTACCTTAATAGTTGCAAATGAGGCGTTATCTTTGCAACTCAAAGTGGTTTTCGTCAGTACTTACGCTCCTGATAGTCGTAATGTGTTTCGTCATTTCGTGGAAACTATTCTAACAATTCTACGAGTACCTACCTTGACTGATGCTGTGCTGTTGACTGAACTCACTCCATCGTCGATCCAGTCGGTTTATTTACCTTAGATAAATATGTAGATACAAAAAAAAACTCGAAACTGACCTATAGAATAGACCGACCTTTTTCAAACTGATAAAATCTTCCAGGTTTGATCTACGACCTGACATTCTCCTGGGAGCTGTCGTTCTACCTGTCTGGAGCCTGGATCGTGGTGGCTGGAGTCCTCATCGCCTTCATTCAACCAGCCCTGAACTACGCCCAGAAGCAGGAGGATGATAATAGGAGTGAGTGCAGCATGGCCTAAGGATTCTTCCGGATTATTGCTCTCAATCTTGAGATCGCTTTATAAATACGAGACACGGATTGGTCGGTACTGTAGATTAGTGGCCATCTATTTCATTATAAATACATTTCATGTTTCTTCGCTTGTTTATACGTTTGCGACCACTTCATGGCATAGCCGATGTTGATGATATTTGGAACAGAGATAGTTTATTATGCTGGAACTGAAAGCAAATAATTATTTCTAAGTAAAAGAAGAAGTTAAAATCTATTCAAAGATGTGGAGTGGACTCGACGAAACTTTTGATCTCTTTAAACGCAAAATGTTGTACTTTCTAATACACCACCAGTAGAAATAGTAAGGTAGAATCTCATCATTTTTTTGTTAAGTTATCTAAAAAATATATACAACGTGTAACAGAAAGGGTATATACATCGAGAAATGTGTGAATCTAGCCGTGAAACTGAACAACTTTCCCTAAGGAACATGGGTCGAAAAACGAAAAAAAAAATGACCTTCCATACAAAATGTGTCAGCTGATAGCGTAATTAGTATGGGAAGTCAAATTTATTTTTTCGAATTTCGACCTATGTTCCTTAGGGAAAGTTGTTCAGTTTCATGGGTAGATTCACACTTTTCTCGATGCATATACCTTTTCTGTTACACGTTGTATATTCGACTCCATTTAACGAGCAAACGAAGATAATATTATCTTCTAATAATATTTACTTTACTTTACTATACTATAATATTTTTAGGTACACCCAATTTTTGGACCTATCAACCTAACGCATTTAATATTGCTAATTGTTACCAATTTAGGCCAATTTAGTCAATTTGTTAGAAATGCCGATGGGAATGGAAAAAAAATTTGAATATTCTTTAATCGGTTAGGTCAAGCCCTTATTTTTACAGACAGAATCATTATTATCTTTCAATCAATCAAAATACCTACTTTTGCAAATACCAATATGGTCTCACCTCAATGAAACCAATATCAATTTAGGGTTTATAATTTATAAATTAAAAGATATACAAATATAACTACACAAGTGTGATTTTTCCACGATTAAGATGTATTTACTAACAATATCAAAAATAGCTTACTTAATTATTTCTGTAGCATTTACTATGAAAGTTACAGACTGAAAAACATTCCATTTAAAAATTGAAATTCCATGATATCTCAGAACGACTGTTTACTACGAAAGCAACTCGACAACTGAATTCACAAATCAATTTTTAAAAAATTCTGAAAAATATAAAAACCATTGTCACAGAGAATTTGGAACATTGTAGTTCGCCGAAAAGAGAAAAAAAGGTTCAGGATTTCAGACTGACCTGATTCAATCTCTATCATAATTCTTCGTTCCTAATCGATGCTAAAAGGAAAAAATGTTAAGTAATTTAACAAAATAACACACGTGGCTCCATCCCCAAAAGATACTGAGCTAAATTAGGTCTAAGTAGCCTCCGTTCAATAAAAAACCAAGAAAGCTGGTGTTTTTTTAATACCCTGTAGTTAATATAAAGGTTTTTTTTGCACCATCATAAATTAATCTCTTCATGCACTTAGAAGTAGTGTTTCAGAGTAGTGTTTATCGCCAGTCGCCACGTCATCTTTTATCAGTATTATATGATTCAGTAGGTATGTTTCATTATGAACTTCACAGAATCGTATTTCACTTACGTAAGATTTAAGAGACTTAAAACGATTCAGGGTGTGTAGCTAAAGGAACTGCGATCTTCCGTCGAATCAGTGATTTTGTTTGTCGAAACGAATTTTTGAACTACCTACCTATTATTCTTGCTCTTCTATCTTTTAAATTCGATCAAGGATTAAAATGAAAGACGCTATAATAATTATCTTCCTGATTAGTTTCTGTTTGTCTACGCATTTCTCTACTTAGTACGTTTGTTTTGTATCTAGGCACGTAATGATACGCTAGAGTAGAGTCCAACGATAATTTATACTAGAGAGAGTAGTGGTTTTCAAACCTTTGGAGAAATCACGTAGAAACGTAAATATGAAATAAAATAAAATAGCATTTGTGAGTGCTAAATATATCCCAAAAAAACACGCAGAAAAGTAATGATTTTTAGTTGTGTTCTTACTTAATTTTGAAGGACATTCATTCTTATTTAATTCCATGAAATATAAAAACAAACACCCATATTAGGTACAACAGTTTTACACGATTTTGTATTAATAGGGAGAGAACAATAGAAGGAAAGAGATAAAGAGGTAGACTGAAAAGATGTTCACCGACCAATAAATAAAAAATAAAGTTCATATCTACTGTAAAAGAAGTTTAATGCAAGGTGCGGGAATGTAAAAGAAACACCGGCAAGAGTTCTAAATTATTATAAATTTTATTTTATAAATTTAATTTTTTAATAATATGCTGAAGTGGCAGTGGGATGATCACATCTGTCGTAGAATCTATGGCCGTTGAAGCAGACGGGTTTTAGAGTGAAGACCACAAATTGGCAGTCGAGTGGAAGCACAGAGCAAAGTGGAAGGCATCCTGAATCTAGAGGAGGCGAAGATGTTCGTAAAGCAGAGCAATGATTGGATGAGACCGGCTGAAGATTGAGTTCAGCGGCATGCCAAGAAGAGTCTTATGTCCAACAGTGGACTCTGGCTGATTATACTCCATATTTTTAACGTTGCGTTATCGATACAAACTTGTTTTGCTCTTTTTCTTTACAATTTTAAAGAAAGTCAACCGCAAAACATATGTTTGTAACAAGGTTATTGTCTGCGGTTCCGAAATTTGAACCCCTGCTAAGTTGCAAAGCTGTTTAAGGGCCGCAAAACAAGTTGGTATCGATAACGCAACGTTAAAAAGACGGAGTATAATATACTATAATATAACATACACTATACACATATTATGCACTATACACATAATATAATATACACATCTTATGTGTTGTCCGGTGCTAATCGCTCTACAAGTTTGACAACCACTGGTTCGTCTTTGTAGAACGCGAAATGGGAGCGAGTGGTCTACACAGTTGATTGATAAAGCAGTTAGTGACGGCCACTTGGACACTTGTTATGTTGTTAATTAGTATAATTCATTATACTTTATTTACTACGAGCAGTTCTGATTGTGACTACGAGCGATTATGAAGGGGTGTGGCTTTGTAGGAGTGGTGCACCCGCTAAATCAGATCATCCTAACTAATATTATCGGGTTCGATTCCCAGCCGAGGCATTTGAGACATTTGAATTATGAATTTAAATGTCTGTTTCTGGGTCTGGGTGTTCTTTGTCGTTCTACCTAAATTTTACAATATCATGGAGGAATTGCATGTTTAATGTTTTTTTTTTAAGTGTATTGTTATTAAAACATTTTGTTTAAAATTTTACTGAGTTTATTCAAAATACACGTTTTAATAATGTATTATATTATAATATAGAATGAATGTAACAATTTCTTGATTGGTTATACATTACAATAAAGTTAAGTAAGTAAAGTTTACATTTTTATAAAATCGGGCCTATAAGTAGGTACGCATATGTATGTAGTTATTACCCGATTATTTTTAACCGAATTGTTATCTTGGATAAGTTAAAGATTTAAAAGTAGTTTTAAAAATAGTTATTGTGCATTTAAGTATACTTTAAATGAGTAAAAACTATTTTTCCTTTATTTTCTATTGTGCATTTCCTTCTATACTTCGCAAACTAAGAAAATACTCAGTTGATTACAATCAGAGGTCTCTATAGGCAGACAGACTCTATCAAACAATAATAAAATGCCAGAACTAAGTAAGGACACATTTTTCAACTATACCTAACAAAATAATCTGCTATAAATAAAATAATTGTAAACACAAGGTGTAGGTATATGGCGTTTTTAAAGTTTCCTTTAGAAGGTATATTTCCTTAAACTCGTATATTACGTCTCACATAATAATAAGTTGTTATTTTAATAATAATACATACATTGGCCTCAATTCACGCCGTCCAGTTACTAATTCTAATTCTTAGTAGCGCTGTCACTTTCTTAACTTTGACATAAGAACAGGATAGCAAACAAATACGTGAGTTTGACATTTCTTATCTGACATAAGACTGCTTAAATTAATTAAAATTAGTGAGCACGCTCTATGGTCATTCCTTATTTAAAGCGCCGTACGTCAAATTAAGAATGTCAAAGTCACGTGTTTGTTTGCTATCCTGTTCTTATGTCAAATTTAAGAAAGTGACAGCGCTACTAAGAATTAGAATTAGTAATAGTGCGTCCTGAATTAACACCATTGGCTACATTTTAAATTCGATTCTTAAATTTAAGTTTAAATAAGGTTAAAATCTTATAATATTATTGAAATAACCTAGGTAGGTACTATTTTTAAATGGAATGTTTTTCAGTCTGTAACTTTCATAGTAAATGCTACAGAAATAATTAAGTAAGCTATTTTTGATATTGTTAGTAAATACATCTTAATCGTGGAAAAATCACACTTGTGTAGTTATATTTGTATATCTTTTAATTTATAAATTATAAACCCTAAATTGATATTGGTTTCATTGAGGTGAGACCATATTGGTATTTGCAAAAGTAGGTATTTTGATTGATTGAAAGATAATAATGATTCTGTCTGTAAAAATAAGGGCTTGACCTAACCGATTAAAGAATATTCAAATTTTTTTTCCATTCCCATCGGCATTTCTAACAAATTGACTAAATTGGCCTAAATTGGTAACAATTAGCAATATTAAATGCGTTAGGTTGATAGGTCCAAAAATTGGGTGTACCTAAAAATATTATAGTATAGTAAAGTAAAGTAAATATTATTAGAAGATAATATTATCTTCGTTTGCTCGTTAAATGGAGTCGAATATACAACGTGTAACAGAAAAGGTATATGCATCGAGAAAAGTGTGAATCTACCCATGAAACTGAACAACTTTCCCTAAGGAACATAGGTCGAAATTCGAAAAAATAAATTTGACTTCCCATACTAATTACGCTATCAGCTGACACATTTTGTATGGAAGGTCATTTTTTTTTTCGTTTTTCGACCCATGTTCCTTAGGGAAAGTTGTTCAGTTTCACGGCTAGATTCACACATTTCTCGATGTATATACCCTTTCTGTTACACGTTGTATATATTTTTTAGATAACTTAACAAAAAAATGATGAGATTCTACCTTACTATTTCTACTGGTGGTGTATTAGAAAGTACAACATTTTGCGTTTAAAGAGATCAAAAGTTTCGTCGAGTCCACTCCACATCTTTGAATAGATTTTAACTTCTTCTTTTACTTAGAAATAATTATTTGCTTTCAGTTCCAGCATAATAAACTATCTCTGTTCCAAATATCATCAACATCGGCTATGCCATGAAGTGGTCGCA